>VZRF01004966.1:477241-554813 GCA_013396875.1 Vireo altiloquus
GCACATGCAATAAAACAGCATTTTTGAAGAGCCTCCTGAAGTCCAAACATCCTCTGCCAATATTCCCTCTAAATACCACCACAGGCATCACCAGCAGCCATGTGCACCCAGTGTCAGTGGCCATTCTCTCAGCCCTGTGAAATCCCTGCCTGCTCACACAAGCTGCAGAGCTGTCAATAACCTCTCATCAGCAGAATTGCTCAGCTCACTGCTCTCACTGCCCCTGGCAGCTGTGGCACTGCTGGTGCAAGTGCCAGACACACACAACCCTGGGCTCACACAGTATCTGCCTCTTTATCTCCACACCATCAGGGGCTGCAACAGGGCTCACAGGACACCCCTTGGGAACTCGAGCTGCCAAGGAGCAGCATGGCATGAACCCGAGACAGCCTGTGCAGAGTTGTGCTGGAAGAAGAACAAGTGGCAGTGCTGCCAGGGTCCTCCCTTCCTTTGTTCAACCATGCTTGTGCTACAGACTCTCTGCAAGGCCAAGGGTATGTGAGGGGCAGCCTCTGAGTGAATACCCAGCAGACAAATTCCATGTGTGAGCAGCACTGGCTCAGTTTTGTGGAACTGGTCACTCCAGGCTTTAACAATTAAACTAAGGAGATCAATTACAGGGCAGAAGCAACTGCTCTGCCCTGTGCTTCTTCAAGCACTAAGCAGGAATCACCACATGGACTCCTCCTGTCTCCCAGGCCTGCAAACACAACACAACAAAGCTGTGGGGTGGATTTTGTTCTCTCTGGCATATCCCAGATGAGCCACAGTGCTGTGGGTGGCTGTGACTGGCAGAAGAAAGGCTCAGTGGAGCTGCAGAAACCTTTTTATGTTGCAAAGGGTCTGCATGTCCCAGAGCTCAGCAAAAGTCTTATTAAGACTGAAATGCAGCCATCAAAGCTGTGCAACTTCTGTACAGGCTGCTTGAACCATGGACTGGGCCTGGTACAGTGCAATTGCCTCCCTACATCTGAGGTTTAGCCACAATTAAACTGAACCCTGATGTCCTGTAAGGGCTACTGTCACTGACTGAGACACTGATTACCAGTAAGGTGCCATATGCCAGCCTCTCCACTTACCCCAAATGTCCACTGCTGTGAGCCACCAGAGCCGTGGCATTTCATGAGACGGGGGGGATCGGAGGAGCGAGTTTCCGAAACATCCAAGCAAAGCAGATTATTTAAAATCAGCTCATGATCCTCATTGTAAATCCAGACCTGAAAGAGAAGACAGAAAGACATTGATTGCAAAGTTTCAGGGCAGTTTGCTTGAATCTTTTGTTCACCTGCAGAGGTGGTGCTTCAGCATCTGGATGTCAGAGATGGGCCTTGCAGTGAGTGGTGAGTATTGACTGCAGCCCTTCCCTAGGGCCCACCTGCACGAAGCAGGAATGCACTGAAAGCAAACTCTTCACGGAAAGGTTTCTCTGTGATCACACTGAAAATCACTGTCAGCTCCAACAAGCAGCAAGGACACACTCAAGCTGTAAATCTGTTCTCTCCCACATGCTGCTAGAGCAGAGCAGGTATTTTTATTCTTGGCACAGAAAAGTGTCGGGCACCTTCAGTTGCTGCTATTCATGCCCACACCCTGCTGGCTCTGTGGGCTGCTCTGAGCAAGGCACATCTGGCACAGCTGGACGTTCAGGGAAGCAGGAACAGCAGCCTGGTCCAACTGCAGGAGCTGCTGGTTCTCCTTCCCTTGTTCAGCTCCTTCAGGCCCACAAACACCTGGGCCAAGACCAGTTTCGTGGAAGACCTGGAGCTCTCATAAACAACAGGAGACTCTGAATCCCAAGCCAGAAAGCAAAGAAATGAAGGAAACTGGGGGTGTGCGCCTCAAAATATCCTGGGTTACAGATAGGTAGAGAAAAGAGAAGAAAGTAAATGGAAGCTGTAGCCCTGCAGTGCAGGGAAGATCCTGGGACCATCTGGCTCAACAGCCAATGACAGCTATTCCAAAATGCACAGTGGAGCCCTGGCATTCACAGGGCACCTGAACAGCACTTCCCAGCCTCTGGGGGTGTTGAGCAAGGCAACTCCCTTCCCTCTCCTGAGGGAGCTGACTTCTGAGCCTGTGAACAAGAAGAGCTGAGCCCCTCACACCCATCCCTGAAGTACCTACAGACACACTGAGTTCTTCCAGTGTGCTCCTGTTCCCATTTCTCACAGCTCAAAGCTCAATGCTGCACTTGCCATGCCCACTGTGTGATGATTTTTTTTTCCATTAAGTCTGCATGAGTTTCACAGTCAGAGTATGGAATATCAAATTCTAGGCAGAAAAAAAACGCACATAAATTTTGGTTTCTCTCTTTTTTTGGCCTACGAAACTAAACCCAGCCTTCTGGAGGGTGCTGGGATTTGGGACACAGCCTCAGTTGGACAGCATGACTGGAAAGCACACAGCTCATTATCACAGTGACTATTGTAACACAAGGAAGGCCTCCTTGGAAGAAGTGCAGGGATCACATTAAAATTTGCCCTAACCTCAGGCATTCTGTGCCTTCCAAAATAACTCTTTTGTGTTTAAACCCTGTCATGAGAAAAATAAGCATGGCAAGATTAAAGAGGGAGGAGAGAAGGGAGAGATGGCAGGACTTGCCAGAGAGAATCACTATTAAAAGAATAATGATGGAGCCAAATCCAAACATGAGTTGAACTGGTAAGAATGGAGAGAGAAGATTGCAGTGACACAGGGAAGAGAGCTTCAATCAAAAGCTGAGTAATGGCAAAGAACACAAGGCAGTGGTTAAATCCAGTGTGATACTTCTCCAGAAAGGCTTACACAAGACAGCCAAAATTAATTTCAAACTAATTATGCGTTTAGTGTAGAAAACAAAGGAAAGAGGGAAAATAGGCCCAAATTTGGTTCCAAATCCAGATTAGAGTATCGCTATGAACTTGCAGATTATTAACAGATTCAAGCTCCAGGAAAGCAAAGCCACCCCATGAGGTTTCTTTGTCACACAATTGCAAGCTGTAACATACTCCAAAAATTATTAACTGATTTTCTGCTGAAGACTGAAAGGATGATGTTCAGCTCTTGTTAAAGGCTGTCAGGAGCAATAGCCCCATACAGGAAAGAAACTTCTGGCAGGCAGTGCAGCATCAAAAGTCAGTAAGCAGAAAGATGCCTTCCCAGGATTTATGTCTCATTTCTGAGATATCTCTAGTTTTATCCTCCTATGTATCTTCTAATAAAACCAAATAAACCAAACCATAAAAAAATCAAATCTATTTAAAAAAAGAGGTAACAGAGGTGCAGGATATTTTCAACCTGCATGCACTTCCTAACTAGCAGAGTTAGGAGAACATCACTGTGAAGATTTTGGTTTCTAAAACTGAGATTGTGTCCAGTTCCCACACACAGGAAAGCAGCACCTTTAATTGCTGTCCCCCAGAGACACATGGCAGTGATCTGTTCCAAAGGTCTAAGGAAAGTCACTGGCCATTTTCACTGGTGTCAAAATCTGTGAGATGCAATTAGAATCATGCAATGAATCATTTCTGTTCTCGAATAAAACCTAAATGCCAGATGTTGAGGAAAAATCCTCTCTCCATAATGAAATTAATCATGTTTGTGGTTAAATAAAACACCTTATTTGGTGAATGCTGTAGGACTGGCCTCTTTCAAGAAGCTTTTTTCTTCTATCTCTCAATACAGGCAACAGGATAAAATGAAAGGTGCATGGACCTCTTCAGGCAGGTGCAGAGCATGAGTAGATCTTGTGGACCAAATAAACGGGAGGAAGTCCAAAGTTTGAGCTCTGCTAGTCTAAGCTACTTTTACACAGGTGCAGCCTAGGAAGAATTGGATGTTTAAATCTGACCCCTCAAAACGTAGTTTAAGCTATTTACAGATTTAAGACTGGGCTGCCTAAGACTTCAGCACCTTCAGGACTTCACCCATGTAACTCAGACAAATCCCACAGCCTTCTCCCACACGAAATAAGCCAGGAAGCACTCGCCTAACCTTTGGCTTTCAGAGATCAGTGGAGTGCAGCAAAAGGCATGGCTAGCCAGCTGGCAAAGCTTTGTGGATACACATTTTTATCTGATCTGCAAATTGCATTAGCACTAGAGAAATACACTGAAAATTTTCAATAAATACAAGACAGTAACTACTGCAGAAACAGCCTTTTGTTTGAAAGAAAATCCCTGCCACGACCCATGGAGTATTGCAGTACTTCCAACAGTTACAATCTGTTGCTTAGCTTGGCACTGCTATATTATTCTGTCAGACAGTTTGTAAATGATAAAAATTCAGCTTAAGAGCACAAAAGAGCTGCCTCAGCCCTGAGGAGGAGATGTGCCCAGCAATTTGCACCATCACATCTGTTTGCAGATACTTCAGCTCCTGTTATTATGGATAGCAATGACATCACAGCACCAAACAGCCTGTGACAATCACCACAAACAGCCAAGTTTGGTGGTCTGTAATCATTATTTGAAGCCATTGCCAGTCTGAAAATCCAACATCCTCCTGAGGGTCATTCCAAGGCAGGTATGTGGTGCCTTCTGCTCCACAGTTCAGTGATAATTCACAGCAATCATCAGAGGGACCAAAGAATTGTTCCTTCAAAAGTTCGTGGAAAAGCAGCAAGACTGAATTTTCACTTCTTCACACTCACTCTGACATGTGCTGTGTCAGAAAAGCAAACTAATAACCATGATCTAGGTTATTAGTTTTAACCATTTAGGAAGAGAGAGCTTACAGAAGAATTGCACATGGAAGCAAAACCTTGTAGTCTCTGAGTCTTGAACAGCTGGTAAAGGACATATTCTTACATTCATTAAGTGCTACAGGAGTGTTAACAGACCTTTTCTCAAGTCTTGTGCTTGAGTACATTTTTCAAGGTCTGGAGGACAGATGCCTCTTCTGTCACTTCAAACCTCTGTTCTACAAGATCCCATCACCTCTTCCACTTGTGCTATTTCTAACAAGATTTTCATTACTTATTCCTAAATTTCTGTTCAGTCCTCAGAATTATCCCAGACTATTTCTGTTACAGTTAATGGAGCATCCTAGTTTTCATTATAACTGGAAGACATTATAATAGAATATATTTTCTAGGTATGAGAAGCACTTCCCTTATTATTTTCTTTCTATAGCAAAAATATTAAGTGAATGTCAGTCATGTCAAGCCTGAGAAAAGACTAGAGAGTGATGCACTTGACTGATTTTTCAACTCTACTTAATGATGACCATTTAAGTCAACTACAATGAAAGGGATCATCCATAATGTTGATACAATTGAAAGCTACATAGTACCTGTTATTTCTTTTAAATTCCAAGTTAAGTGAGAATCTTAAAATCCTTAGCAGTCATGAAGGTTAGAGAAAACAAAGCAAACATAAACTAAAGGCAAAACAGAATTGCTTTTAAGGCCAGTGCCATGACTTTAGAGAGACTGGTCAGCTCTCACATGCATTCACCAGACCAAACACAGGCTTTTTTCCTGGGATAAAGGCATAAAGCAGATAATTCTAGAGCAAAACCAGCTGAAAATGCCAATGAGTTGAGTGAAACAACAGTTAAAAGCTTCCAATAGTCAGGATGTTTCTTGCTATTTTTATAAGCAGAAGCTGCTAAATAAGTGTCATCTTTCTCTACATTGTTCTCACATATCTATAGTAAGATTGTTCAAGAGGTTATGACAGCAAGTTGGCTGAATGCACTCTTGGGATTTATTAGGAGAACAAAATAAGCCTAATAACAGAAAAACAGTGTTGGTTGACATACTTGGTCAGAGAACAAAATTGTTGTGAAAGAAGATAGCACAGCCAGCTTTTTTATGAGAACTAATTGCTAAATTTACCACTAGTAAACCAGATTCATGAGAAAAGAAGCCAAAGATCAACAATCAAAGCATGGCTTTGTCTTTCTCAGCACCAAAGGTCTAACTGAAGTTTGTTCTCCTGGATAAAAAAAAGTCAGAAAAAGGTTTTGATATGGAAAACCCACAGACTTTCTCCTTCAGCCATGTGGCACGTCATAATGAGAAATATTGGAGCAAGGAGAAGGGAAGCATAACTGCATGGACATCATGCCCAGACAGTCCTTTTTGCTTTCTCAGCCAAAGACAGAATGGCTCAGAAAGCAGCACTGTAGCTTTGGCACTGCAAATGTACAATCACTTGGTGATGATGGTGCCCATCAGTTACTACCACACTTACACAGTCTTCATATTTGCAAGACTTGCTGACCATCTTACAGCTAATGGAACAGATTAAATAGGAAAACCTTCATCCCCACTCCAGCTCTAATTAATCCACCTTTCACCCAGGGACTCACAATTTGGTCATAGCAATGATTTCTCAGTGCTCCAGAGGTGAAGCACAAGGATGTATTCTATTCCTTGCTCCTGTCTGACAAATGGACCTGGAGGCCCCATATCAAAGGCCAGCCACTCATCCAGAGAACTGCAAACACCCTCACAATTCCTCTGTCTTCCTCTGTCACACTCAGGTGAGGTCACAAGCAGGAGGCAGAAAGCCCCATTAGGTGACAAAGCACACAGCATTTTGCTGGGACTATCACAAATCACTGCTTCCACTGCTGCAGTTTCTATACCCTGAAAACTGTTGCCCATGTCACAGAGTATCAAGTTAGTCCAGCAAAACCCACCTGTACTAAAGCTATGCTGCTTTACATCCCATGTTCCATTTAGTCTTTGATCACTTTTCTCTTTAGATCCAACCTAGCTTTTAGAATTGGATCCCACAGGCTCCTAAATCATAATGTTCTCAGTGTAGTTCTTAGCTAGGGAAGCCTTTATGGCATTAGCTGAAGATCTCTCTACCCTGGAGACTTTTTATCCAAGTCCTGAATTTCTGTCACCTGAAAGAAGTGAAATAGCAAAGGTTTCATGTAGTAATACAAAAATGTTCTTTAGGTTTTCACACTCATCCCTAATTAATTCCCAGATCAGCAATTCACCTGTAGCCAAAGAATCTTCTGAATTCCTTCTATGTAACAACAAATCATTAATATACCCCAAAATACAGCCACTTCAGCAGCAGAGGACTGACTGTACAGTACACAAACCCAGCAGGGCAGGAAAAAGCTGCTTTAACTTCCAGTATGAGGACCCAACTGAAAGAGCTGCTACAAATTCTGAAGTGCCAATCAGTGGATTATGAACCCATAAGGAGCCACTTTAGGGCAGCCTTCAGCCAAACACAGAGATTCAAGCCATAAAGACAGGAGATTCTAATATCCAACACTCAGCATTAGTAGGAGCTCCACAGTGTCCTTGGCAAGCCCCATGGTTTGAATGACCCTCTGTAAGCAGCCTGTCTGCTGATGAGATGTCACACCAGGGCACTTTGCCAGCAGGAAAATATATTGGTCATTTTAAAGACATGAATCATTATTTAATACAGTTGGGAATCTCATACCTGGTTCTGATCGTTGTAGTCACATTCCCGAACCACCACCAGGCCTCCTTTCTGACTTGGGTGGCCCTGGGCAACCAGGCATTTGTTGGTTTGGAGGTGATACAGCTATGAAAGGAAAACAGTTTGATAGTCAGAGTAAACAACAGCCCTAGATCTCAAAGTGTGCTCAAATGTCGATGAAGATACTTCTTTCAAAACAATTCAGCCAACACTTCCAGCAATAAAAAAAATCTTTCCTTTTAAAATACCATTCTGTTTTTCAGATTATTTGGAGAAAAAACTACATTAAACAGTTCCAACTTGCTTTCTAATTATATTAAGATTTCTCTCTCTGGAACAAGTGCAGTACACACATCCTGGCTCTGCACATGCTGGTCATACTCTGTCAAGGTTCTTTGCCCTCTTCACTCTATGGAAGTCTGAGGCCCCACAAATTCTGCTCTGTACTGTATAAACTGTATTTTACTATAGGTTATCTTAAACATAAGTCTCCTCCTACAGCCTCTCTTCATGGAACAGGACCACCTCCCTGATAAAGGAGAAGGAATTACTGAAATAAAAACAACTTCAGAGATTTATGTTGTTTGCAAATTGATTTTCAAGAGCATTTACGTAACTGAAAAGCTGCTGTTATCAGCTATGGTATTTTACTGATGGATCAGGGAAGAAAACAACATTTTACAAACACACAAATGCTATTTTTGCTCAAATGCCCTACCTAGTCTGACCTAGGGGAAGGCTGTATTAGAAGACTGAATTCAGGTCAGAAGCCTGTCCTGTGATGCAGAACTGGAAGCACCTAGCATCAAAGCAAACAAGGAGGCTCTCAGCAAGCTGGGAGTCTCTCCTGATTTGAACAATGATGCTCACTCTAAGAGACGTCCAAGACATCTTCTGCTGCACGAAGTTTAGATTGTTCCATTTCAAGAATCAAAAAGTCATGAAGATCTTGATGTATCCCCACAGAGGTACTCAGGGAAACAAAACCTCTCTAATTCTGGCTTTAAATTACACATATGTTCTGAACTAACTGCTGGCCAGCAGAAGACTTCTTTTCAGCCTGAGTATTTTTCTTCCCCTAACGTGGTAGGAATCAGGCTCTTCAGATAGCAAACACTGCCTGCACACCACGAGCTAAAAGATGGCAAGGCCTCAGATCTGACACCCACATTAAAAATACTTATTTCCAATCTGGAGCTGGATGTAGAGGAAAAAAGAATTTACTGTTCTGAACTCCAGGCCAGGCTGATTAACGAGCCAGCTGAATTTTATTATGAAGACATCCATAACTGTCTTGGCATTTCTATTGACTCTACAAATTTTTAGAAACCAAAATACATTTCCAGTAATAAAAGGAACAAACTGCTCAGTCATATGACAGCAACAATTAGCGTAAATACCAAATAACATTTTTCACTAAACACCATTTCTGGAAATAACCATCCCAAGGCACATCAACAATTGCCTCGAGTGCACCACGTTTCTCTCTCCTGTTCCCTACACACATCTAAAACAAGTTACACAAAACATTCTAACTAATATTTCCTCACACCCCAGATCTAGGACAAATCTCATTTTCATCATTCCTCACTCAACAGAAGGCTTTTAAAGCACAGAGTACATGAGTTTTGAATGATTTTTGTCCTTGTTTTTATTGGCCATGATGGCCAGCATTTGATAACTCTGGTAACAACTGCCACCATTTGTGATCATTACATTTCTTCCCAGCTGTGAAACCACCACTTATCTGGGGCCCAATTAGTTTTCGAGAATAAATTGAGATTTGGAGCGATTCCTCCTAAATCCTAAAGAGTCTGGCACGCAGTGGTGACATTGGCTGATCGTTCTGTTCCTTGCAGGCATCTGGAAATAGTTTACACAACCATCAGAGCCAAAGCTGACTCTCTCATACAATTCTGAGTATAACTCTTGAACCCCAGAGAAACAAGCCAAGGAACTGCATTTTTCTGCTTCTCCTCCCTATTTCTTAAGGGGTGAACAAAGTTTTTCTCAAAATTAAACCATGGTAAATAACTGCTGGGAAGATTTAACATTAAGTGTTGCTGAGATATTCAGATCCCTCAAGTAGCTCTCTCCAATATCAACAACTCCTCAGTTAACCTTCTGCCTGAATGAAAGCAGAAAGCTATTAAATGTTTAAAAAAGGAGAAATAAAGGTCTGACTAGGGGAGTAACAGCATCCAACAACTAGGGGAATCAGCCTATTGTATCAGTTTTATTCAGGGAAACCACTTAACTAACTTCACAGCTTGGCTGGGATATTGCTATAAAAATACTGCACAAATGATGGATTCCCAGACAGCTACTTCCAAGCAAAAAATCTAATGGTGTCAATAGGTCCTGCATGAACACAGCTCCTCCTGACTCACTTCTTGCAGAAGCAGCAATTGTCAGCAGCTCCTGCAGCCTGTGTCCCCTGTGGGGACATCACTACTAAATGATTGAGCTGAAAAGGAACCTGCTAACCATAATCTGTGTGCATACAAAGCATCTTATTCCAGAGTATTCTCTTTCACAGAGAAGACAGTGAGAAAGCTGTCTTGGGTTTGAAACTATCCATTATTTTTGGGAAGCATAAAAAGCACACATCAAGTGATTTTGATACTGGAAAGAGCAGATGCAACTGTCTGGTGGCTTTGCCTGCATACAAAGCCATAAGTAAAGGTGGCAGAGCTAAGGCATGAATTTAATGATTTCCTTCATGAATACACATTAAAAGCTCTGTCTTCACTTCTACTTTGAAGAAAAAGGAGAGGAGAAAAACTCATTTTTTTTGTTCACTATGTAACACTCAAGACTAGAAAAGCCATCATTGGCCTCAGATGCAAATGTTCACCTTTGCAGAAAACCACCCAGTAAAAACAATGAGTTTGGAAACTAATGACACTGTACTCTTATCATAAACCAACAGAGCATCAGTACTGGAGGCCAAATTTCACTCTATCCAGATCCATCTTCAGAACCAACAGCTGTGAAAGCACATTCTAAAGACAGTAAAAATTCCTAACTCAGAGCTTTGAGGTAAGAAACCTCATTGAACAGTATCTAGTCTGAGGATGACCCGAAATACAGATCAGATTAAAACTTATTTAACAAAAATCCTGTTATCTTTAAGACAGCTTGTTGCAGAACTTATGGAAACAGCCTATTTTTGTAGTATTTGAGCAAATCTTTAAGAAAAAACTCTCATAATAATTAACACCCCAGAATTCTAGATATTTAAGTTTCTCTTACCCTTCCACGCTGGATTATTTTTGGTCGTTTCTGGGCTCTATTAATAAAAACTGGCTGTGGAGCTTTGGCATTGGACCCAGATATTTGCATCTCAGGATAGATGTTATCTAAATACCACTTAAATGACTTGCAGTTCAACCTCTTCCTCAGTTCTACACGGTCGGTGATATTTCCATAGCTCCTCGTCCTCAGCTCAGGTCTCAAAGCAAAATATTGCTCCTGCATTTAAGAGAAACAGGTTGAGGGAAAGGGCAGAAGAATTTCAGATTACTGATTCCCAATTTTTTTCTGTTTCCAGAACTCCCAAAATTTCATTTCATTTTGCTAGTGTTTGCAACCAGTAAGTTTGAAACTGGCAGTAAGAAATTGCAATGCTTGGATTGCCACAAGAAGTGAGACTTAATCTTGCCTAATTCTGAGCTAATCTTTCTAAGTGAGGGGTTTTTTTGATGAAGATACTTCTTGTTGATCTTTTTTAGATGCCAACTTGAGGAAGAAACAAATCAGCCCTTGACTTTACTGCCATTGGCAATCCAGGCATCCTAGAGCCATTAACTAAAAAAACAGATGCATGTATCATCAGCAGCCTCATCTGACAAAGGTTTCTTGAAATTATTTTGATTGTTCAATGGACTGTTTTAATTGTTGTGGGATTCAAATATGTTTTGTCTTGCATAGTTTCGAGCTTCCCAACTTTACAAATGATCAGGGTAAAACCAGAATAGGTCTATAATAGACCTACAAATGGGAATTCCAGAGTAGACCTATAAATGAAGTTCATTAGGACCACATCTTATTCTTGTGAATAATCAGAACCATCACCTGGGAAGCCCAGTTCTTTCCATTCATCTCCATCATCTCCAAAAAAGGCTCCCATAGTGTTATTTTTTTCACATTTTATGATGATACTCAGAATCTTACAGGCTAGGCAAAGACAGATTAAGATTCCAACCCAATCTCATTTGCTGCTTGACTCCAATGCAGAGACAATGGGGACAAACAGGAACTCATGAATGTACAGTATGGCACAAATACTATTGCTAAAACTAGAAAAAAAAATCCCCTTTTAGCATTTAATTCTAGATAGACTTACAGAGACCACAGAAAAGGCATTGTATTTGCACATTAATTTGTTTACCAGGTACCATTTAGAATTCAGTTCTCAGGGCACTGAACTATGGTATTTTGTTGGCTTAATCTCTAGGAGACATCTGGAATTCACCCACCATGATGTGGCTCTGACAGTTTTCAATTACCTGCTGCTATCTGATACTCAGATGACAAATTACACAACTCTCCTCATCAAGATCTTTGAGCATTTGGATGTGCTTGATGCATCACTGATATTTTAATAGCAGAGGAAGGGGAAGTGTGCACTGGGTGTACATTGGATTGTTGGCCAGCTCTGAGGAAGTCTGGAGACAGACTGAACATCACAATCAGAAACTGGTCTGCTTCAAAAAGTAGCTCTGCTATTCCAACTGCCTCTTTTCCTGGCTGAAGTTCAAATGTTGGTATCCTACCTTTTATGTGTTATTTATTACCACTGTATACATGAACTTACACTTTAGCATTTTGCTTTTGACAGTTATGAAAATTTTGCTGAATCATTTCCCTTATACCATTTCATTTATTAAATACTGATATTTACTCCTATAAGTCTTATCTTTGTACTGTGCATCATTAGATTGCTTTGGTAAATTATACTGGCCCTAAATATTTGCATTATTCTTATAAAAACAAAAATATTTCCAAGCTTGTCTTCCATGCATTCTCTGGTAGCTCTCAGAGAATCAGACTAGAAACAGCTGGAGAAGTTCTGGACACAAATCTGTGATAAGAGACTGCTAGAATCAGCAGTTCAGGTGCTTGCTGGATAAAGCAGTATCAGCTGGAAATTATAACAAAGAATCAAGTCCAAGTTTCAGAGGAAGCCATCATTAATCACAAAACAACTGTGCCCAGACATCAGTAAAAGGAAAAGTGATAGATCAGATCTACCAAAGCATTACAGAGATGGAGAATGGAGATAAAAATTAATGGCCTCTAATGGATTCCTTGAATTGAACATCAAGGTAAAGGATGGGATTTGAAACATAAACCTCTAAAGATCATAAAATTAATAAAATATATCTTGTGTAGAAATTGTTGGGACCACAGGAGCTGAGCACACAGCAAATCCTATGGTCCCAGAGGGCAGAATGTCATTAAGTATCTCAGAGATGAGGGATTCACAAATACCTGATGTATGCTCTAAAGCATCAGGATCAAGATCTGAAGACAAGGAAGGAATACACTTGCCCTTGAATCCAGAAGTCAATCCTGATTGCTCTTCCAGGGCACGACAGACTAAGAAGCAGATTGCTAATTAAAACAGAAAGCAAACAAGCAGCCAAAAATAATCCCTGTCTCACCAACATGGAAATTACCTGAGGGCACAGTGCATGGCTGCCACATAATACTTAATTTGAACACAAAGCAAAGCTTACAAAAGCTCATCCATCATTTTTACTTCACTAAAAAGGCATAAAACTCAATCTCCTGCAGGCAGTAAAGTAACAAGGAGGAGATATGAGCACTCAAAAGCCAAATGACAATTCTACAGAATTTAGGAATTTCCATCAAAACTAACATCAGGAGTTCAGACTACAGAAGGAAAACCCAATCAGAGGTGTAACAGATCCCACTGAGACACAGTCCTTTGACAAACAAGCCAGTCAATAACCACTGAATAATCTTATTTCAGGACCTAGAATTGTCTCTTACCTTGTATTCATCCATCCACACGTGTGCCAGCCTCAGGGAGTTATGAGCCATGGTGTCCTGGCCCCCAGGAGAGCCATAGGGACGCCTCTTACGGAAAATGTGTCCCACCCTGGAGCAGGGGATGATCAGGAGTCTGCCACCACACATCCAGATCTGCCCACACAAAAGCAGAACATGCCTCACTGTTCAGACTGCTCACTACCTCATCCCCTTCTCCAAGGGATACTTGGGAAGGGCTCTACATTATGCAGGATGAGGTGTCAGCAATGTTGACCTACATGTCATGTTTTCTGACAAATTAAATTTTTAGATCTCCATGTTACAAAAGACTATTTTTCACACATGACCACACTTTCCACAAAACACATCATGGCTTTCAAGAGACAGAACATTTTCTAAAATGTTATGCTCTAACCACCTATCAGAAAAGACTGGAATATATGGGCTAAGACTCATCCTGCAAATTAAGTTCCCTAAACTGATTTACCTGCATGAAGATTGTCCACAATTCCATGACAGATAACTAAGACCAGTCTGTCATCCAGGGAGCCTGGAGAGTTTTCAGCTAAGTATGAAAACTTAGTGGACAGAGTTGTCTGTTTCTGTTAAGACCCAGGAACTCAGAAACAGTGTTTCCATTCAGATGCTACATTTAGGAGTCTTTGTCTGTAGCACCACAGATCTACATTTTATCTACACTTTACTTCCATTTCTTATTTTAAAATTTCTTTTGTAACTTCATCTTCCAACAAATTACCAAATTTGCTGGACTAACATGTTCTCCAGTTCCAGAAAATCTTCTCACATTAGCAGTTTATAATCAAGTCACTTTTAAAACTCCTTCTAGACAAGATAAAGACTCAACTTCTTTCCAACCCTCCCCTGGGAAGATGAGGACTTCCAGAAACTCTAAGTTCTCTGAATATACTCCAATTTTTCAAAGCTCTTTTTATTGAAACTGTGTATTACAATGTAACACAATTACATTGTAACAACAATTATCTCCTCACACTCCACACACTTCTACTCAGATATCTAATAATTACATTTATAGTGAAAATGGAAAGCTTTTATTTATTCAGTACACACTCCTTTAACGTCACTCAAATGTATGAAATTCCAGTTCTTATTTTTGAACTCTAATCTTGATTTCCTAATTGACAGATTTCTCTAATGTTTTGGGAGTTGTGTGTCTGGTTTTAGGTTTGTTTGGGTTTTTTATACTAACTTCACTTTTTAATCCCCTTTTCATATCTGATAACATGATAGCATATCATTTTCAGGCAGACTCTCCTGTTGATGAATCCACTTTACAAAAGTATAGAGATAAGCATGACATTGAGCACAAAAAGTTGGTTTTATTTCAGTGGAGTGACAGGGAAGATGTGATAAATACAGGAAGCCCAATGCAGCACCATTTTCAAACCTTATTATGATTTTCTCATTATTTTTCCAACCAAGCTGACTCCTCTACTCCTCTCAATTTAGTTCCAGAAAACTTTACATTTCCAGGTCCTTAGAAAGGAGGCTGAAGTGTCTAAAAAGCTCCATGGGTGTCTAAGGAACTAAGCTTACATCTTAGCAATATTGCTGAGAGCCACACATCTCTAATCCACTTGTGAAATTCTTCAGACACTGCTCCTAAACTAACTTCAAAAACTTGAATGATTATTCCTTTCCCATGTTTCTTTCCAGCTATTATGAAATGTTCCACCACCAAACAAACAAAAAGCCACAAACATTCAACTACAGAGCTGAAAATTCTCTGATTACCCGAAAAGATATTTCCAGGTTTTCTCCTCCCCAGATGTCCATGCCACTGTCGTACTGCCCAAGCTCATTGAAGTACTCACGATCCATGGCAAACAGCCCTCCAGCCATGGTAGGTGACCTAAAAACGTGCATGAAAAGAAGTTCATTTTGTTTTAGAGAGAAGAAAAAAACCCCACAACAGTAATTTTTGTTGAATCTGCTAGTCCCAAAGTCCAAATTTACAAATCTACGTAACACAATTGAAATCCTTCAGTCACTAGACATCAGTTCTAGTCTCAAAACATTTTCAAAAGCAGATCTGTAAGTGATATTTATGATCTTCCATTGTTCCAGTACCTATAAATCATATTTCTTTACCTGATAAACTTGAGGAAAAGGAAGAGGACAGAGAAAGAGGAATGACAATGCCGGAGGCAGCTTTTTTTCATCAATTATCAGTTCACTGGCAAGTTATTTACAGTTTGTGTATTTATACAGATGGTCCCTCTGGCATTTCCCAGTTTTTCACCTTGCTTGTGTGTTACTAGAATGTGTTCTATTTTATAAAAATCTGCACATGATCCACACTGTTCAGTCTCTAGATTGAATTGCTACTGTATCACAACACTGGAATATGTGGATGACCTACAAGAGTAGAAAAGAGTAAAAACACTACATAAAAACATAATACGAGCACTGGAACATCCAATGGGCTGGAAAAAAGCTTTTCCCCATCCTTGCAAATAAAACCCTGTGATGAAACCAAGCCTAGGTCAAGATTTCATGCTTGTTCTCACACAAATTTCTACTACAGTTTCCATCAACTAAAAACCTGGGTAGAAAGGTTGCCTTGCCCTCAATTTTCTCACTCTGACACCAAAATATTTCATTGTGAAGGTCTCTGAAACACAATACTTCCTGTTAGATGGAAAGCCATATTCAAAGGTTAAATAGCAATCTAGCTCCTTTTTCAAAGGAGGCAGAGACCTTCAGGTAGGAAAAATCCCTTTCACACTCAGAAAATGTAATTTTTTCAGAGTATTACACTCAGTTTAACTATAAAGTTCTCTGTGGTTTTCTTTTACCATGGGAGTTTTTTAGAAAAGTTAATTGAAAGAATGCCACAACAAGTGTTGAACACAGCAACAGCTAACCTTCAGCCACTGACCAAATTAAATGTGAGAATAGCTCTTAACAGAAAAAGGATTTTAATACTCAGTGCTGACTCCCCAGTCAGATGATTTCAGTCTGTCCTTTCCTGCCAGGCTCAGAAACTGCCACAGTGACACTCTCCAAATGAGCCAGTCAAAAATGCTAAATAACTTAATAAGTTTCCTGGCTTCTGAGATGAGATCTAGGGATGGGGAGACATGGGAAGGCAAACTGCAGAGCTGTCAGGTAATAGCAGCGAACCTGCTGGAACTGTTTGTGGCAGCTTAAAATGCTCTTCATTTACAGTCCAAGAAAACAGAATGAGAGAGAGATGAGATGAGAAACACACCCAATTTCTGATTCACTTAGCAAATCTTATCCACAAGGAGCCAATTTGTAAAAAAGGTGAAGTTCCTCCACCTGACAAACCTGAATTCTGTACTGAGATTGAGATCTGCAACTAGGAAAATAACAATGAGCTTCTTGCCTTTGCTGTAGCAGCTCTGGTTCTTTTCATGAAGGGATTCACTTGGAACAGTTCTGTTCTTGTGCCTGAACCATACATGTCTGCTCCTAACAAAACAGTGCCTGCTGACACCATTTTACATCAGCTACACATCCACTAGAGCCAGATATTGCCACTTCTGTACAGGTCATACAGCCAATCAAGGGTTAAAAGATAAGGAAGGTAACATTCAAGTCCCAGTGTTGAGCTTTACTTTGACTTTTGTTTTAAAACAATTCTCAGAAGACCACAAAACCAAATTGCTATTACCACAAACACAGATTGGGAAAATCTAGCTATTCTTTAGCATTTCATTACAAAAATTATATAGTTCATATTAGTGGGATATGCAAGCTACTCCTACCACAAAGGCAGCATCCAAATTATCATCAAGTCAAGCACATTGACAGACTCGAAACAAACATCAATGCACAGCTCAAAAGTGAAATTGTTGTACAGATTTAATACAGACTATGATAACCTCCCTCAGAATTTTGTCTTCAGCAAAAGCTGCTATTGTATAAGCATTTTCTGGAAGTATGATCTAATAAAACAGATATATCTAATTTATGACTAAATACAAGAAATTAAAGTGAAATCATTTTGGGTGAAATAAACAAGTCAGATGTTTGACAGATTGTTTGACAAGTCAGATTGTTTGACTGCTCCTAAACCCACACAGCCAGAGAACATCCCCTACCGCTTAGAAAGCACTTCTGATCATCCCTGTGCTCCACAGAGCTCCTCACCACAGAGGAGGAACCTTACTTGATTGGAGCAGTGGCTCCTTCAGGTCCTTCCAGTTCTGACAAAGGAACAAGATCCCATTTGAAGTGCAGGCCCCAGTTAAAGCCTCCCCGCACGACGGGGGAGGAGCTGTAGGTGAGGGTGTCGGCACTGATGATGTCAATCACAGGGCACACCACAGTCCTGCGATCCTCTCGGATGGGACTCAGCAGAGGCTGCAACCACATCTCGTTCACCTCGCAGTGACTGTCCAGGAACACCAACACCTTCCCTGCAGAGCACACAACACAAAGATCTGTGGTGCCATGGAACACAAACAGGCAATGAAGAGCAAACACATGTATTCAACAAGGCAATATTTGTCAATTTACATGGAGATTACCTGCCACAGTCAGTAGGGACAGTGATCTATGACACATCCTCATGCTCAGTTGGTTTTAAAAGGCACCAGCATCTTTATGACACAACATAAAAATTGTATAACACTAGAATAACGTGAAAGAGATGGGAAACAGCTCTGAAGAAAACAACTTTGGAACATGCAAATATAATAAGCCACCCCACAGACAGTATTTGACTGGGCATGGGGATGGAACTCTAGCAGTTCAGAAGAGCAATAAAATTACTTAAAATTGCAGTAACTGAAGTGAATTTCAGCACAGCTTGGAAAATGCAAGCAGAATCTTCTCTCTTGATTATACCATTACAATGCTAATGAGTAAACACCAATTAAGAGACTTATCTGCCACTCAAAATTACTTTAGAAAGTAGCACACACTTTCTCAGATGCCAAAGAATTTAACTGAAAGCACATTCTGGTAAAGGCTGTTTATAAATCACCAAATATTGGTTTTCCCAATTAACACTCACTGCAACAGAAGAGCTTATACAAGAAAAATTGCTATTAGATTCGAGAATTAGAAAACAGATTAGTGTACCTTAAAAGGGAGCAGATTCCATTTTAGAGCAAAAGTTTGCACATAAAACATGCAAAAAATATTCTGCAACTAAAGTATCTTGACCACATGGAGATGCTCCTGAGACAACATTCTTTCAGGGCAAGAATAGGGAAAATTCTACACTGTCTCACTAACACTGCCGTCAGTGTTTGAGATAGTGCAGGGAAGATTTGGGATGATGATAAGTTGTGTTAGTAACTTTCAATAAAATGAGTTACTCTTTTAGAGTGCAATACTGGTTTTGTTTCACAATTTCACTTACCCACTCTAAAAAAGTACTCATTTTGTTGAAAGCAAATGTTTCCAGGAAAAAAAAAAAGAAAAGAATCAACAGCTGAGACACTCAAAGTGTCTCAAGGTTTAAAAACCACTCAAATTTGGATCCAAATCTGCTGTTATCATTTGAGATACAGCAGGGGAAGAAAGATTTGGGATAATGCTAAGTTGTGTAGCTTAGAGTGTGGCATGACTTGTAGAGCCCCTCCAGGGAGCTAAAGTAACCACAGGTCAAACATCTGAAAAGCTGCACTACAAAAAGAGAGTCACCCAATCAACTTACTGTCAATGTATGCAAGGAAAAGAGAAATAAGCAAGTGTACCTGTGGCATGAGAGGCTCCAATCATCCTTCCTCTGATCAGGCCTTCCCTCTTCTCATTTCTTACCAATTTTGTGGTTTTGGGAAGCTGAGTTTTAACATATTCACCCAAAACTTTTTTCAAATCAGCTGAGAAAAGGAAAACACAAGTTCAACAACAGGACAGAAAATCTGAAAGCTTTGTTTAAAGTACCAAGACATTTAACTCAAAAACGGCCAAAATCTTGATCAAAAATTTACCTTGACACAGCACAGCTTCAAACCAGGAGTATCATAAGGACAGTCAATCATCCCACATCCTACACTTCCCCTGCAATGCCTTTAGAACATTACTCAAGTTAACTGGAACTACTAGACTCAAAAAAAAGTGCTATTCAAAGAACCACATTTCCAAATTCTCCTCATGGCGACTGGCATTTGCAACAGATGCAACAATAAATATTTCACTCAGGCAAATGATTTCAATTACTACATTCCGTACATGAAAACAAATGCTGCCACCTTTCAGAAGAAGCACAAAGACACCTTATATTATCTGTACCTGCTTAACTGACAGAACAACAAAGTACAACTCACTCACAGCTGGTGGCTTTTCTAAAACCCAAAAGGATCAAAGATTCTGCTGGCAAGCCTGTGCTTTTGAAGGAGTGCAGAGTTCACTGAAGTCTATAGGCACTACTGTAACTTAGCTAACATCAATGGCAATTTTAAGAGTAACAATACTTCTTTCACCCAAGGTCAGTGGTTTCTAACATTAAAGCAGGACTACTGAAGAGAAGATGGACACATGAAGACTGAAGTAATGGAAAAGCATAAGTTAATAAGGTTATGGAGAAATAAAGAAGAATATAAAATGAGAAAGAAAAACAAAAACTCAACTGAGATTTCATAGAGAACCTTTGTACTGAGAGGCAGACAGACTTTCCTCAGAGGATATGACAAAATAAACATTCTTCTGATCAATGTCAGCTCAAATATTAAAGTTGCTGTTAACAAGATTAAATGCCAATGGAATATATGTGGAAGTCAGAGCTGTAACCTCAAGGAGGAATAAGAACTTTCGGGCAGGAGACTCCCAGATGCAATTCCAAATGTTAAGACCTCAGCCTTTGCTCTGCAAGGAAACATGGTGGATCAGAAGTGAGAAGGTAACACACAGCAAGTATGATGGTAGAGAATACTTTAGGACAAAGTAAACTCCCTGGGGAGATACAGACAGAATTAATGTGGGTCACAGGAATTCTCCCCCCTGGTCTGGAATATGACATCATATGCCAGAGACAACAGGGAAGATGTTTTCAGAGAAAGTCTCCTAGAAAGTAGATGAAATAAATCTCTAAGATGTCACTCAAATGAGATACCCAAGCAAGCATGACAGATACATTTGCAAACCTAAAATAAAATAGTGTTTGAATCATTCTTCACCTGATTCATTGTAGCAAGAGAAGAACAATGTACACCTGCAGAAACAATGGGCCAGCACAAAGCAGAAAATCTGCTATCAAACTCAGCTCTTTCAGCAGATGAGGCAAATAAACAAAGAAAGGGTTTCACATCTGCAAAATTCTGAAAACAAAAGAAAAAATTTAAAAGGGGAAAAGATATCACAACTATGCCAGGAGCTAAACCAGGTCCACAACATGGGCTTGAGCAGCAGGATGTAAGAGCCAGTAGAGTTTTGATCCACACAAAATGGCATCCTGCTGGCAACTGTGCCTGTATCACAGATCATCCTCAACAGGTAGCTTTGTCTCAGACATGTTTTGGGATTTTTGCTGTTTATGGGGTTTTGCATATCACCTTCATGCCCACTGGGAACACTGATTACTTCTGACATAACCCAAAAAATAGCTTCAATACAGCCTGTCTGAGAAATTTTGCTTCAAGGATAGAATTTCCCCCTTTTAGCCAGTAGAGAGTCTTCAAAAATTACTTCAGGCATTACCTTCCTCCATATCTATGCAACAAAGGCTCCTCCAAGCAAAATGGGAGTCTGGAGTATTATTATTTTAAACTATTCTAAAGCACCAAGCTGCAGACAATTGGCTCCTTTTCTGTTCTTCAATCTCTCCTTCTACACAGAAGAAAGCCTCCAGTAACAGCCTTCAAAACACATCCTCAGGCTTTTCCACAACAGGTTAAGCCTAAATCAGGAAGAAGGAGGCTATACCAGAAAAAGAAATCCTGCCTTTCAGGGAATGGAAAAAAAAATACAACAGTGGGCTCAGGTGAGCCATGGCAATGCCTGCTTAGCTAGTAAGACTGTTGATGATTAAGTCTAAGAAGCTTTTTGAGGCAAAACTAGGTGCAAAGGCCCAAGGTTTGCACAACAGCACTGATTTATAGCACAGCTTTCATATTTACAAGTGAAGAACTAGAGAGAATTTAATCTAAGACACCACTTCAAAAAGCAGGCAATGCAAGGAAAATTAATCTTTAATGAGAAAACAAAAAAAAGGGGCATAAAGATCAAGCAAACTGCATGAGCTCATGAGATCCATAGCACAGCCAAAGTTTTTATCCATTTCCTCAGTCCCCAGACCATCTTTGCCTTTCTTCTGCTCTAAGAATCCATCCCTTAAAACTAAGCAGCAGCAAAAACATAGGATCATTAGCAACAAGAGCAGTCATTCTCTGTGTAAACAATACCTCCTCCTGCCTTTGGCTTCAGAACAAGTTCATTTGAAGTCAGAAAGACAAAAATAGCTACTTGAATGTTTTGAACTTTATTTGGTTCAAATTAGCAACTTCGCTAATTGCTTCAATTTAACAACAGACCAGAAGGGTGATGGTCTTACTGCCTCAGCACAGGCATCCATCAAATGCATCCTCTCATTCAAAAGACTGTGTTTTGAAGTAAGGCAAGTTCTAGATACAAAACAAATTGCACAAGACACTTTGTAGCAAGGCATATGCTCTCAAAACACAAAACAAAACAAGCTTTTAAATATTACACATTCTTATCTTAGCAAGGAACAGTGTTTGATCTTTGTTCTCTCTCGTATCTCAACATTTGATCTGACCTCAGAGAAATCAAATTCCAGTATAACAAGAGAATGCCATTCTACAGCAGACATATCTAATCAGTCTCTTCAAGCGAGACCTTAAACCAGAAACCAAACAGTGAGACCAAGGGAGCTAAAATTAAATATATTAAATAAAAATGCAATCTAAAAATCATTTTTAAAATGCAAAAAGTTGTGGACTTGTATTGAGGCGAGCCAGGAGCTTACACAGTCCTACTGGCAAGAACTGCTATGCCAACACATTACTCAATAGGCATTTGGCTTTTGAAGGGCCAAAATGAAGAGCTTTTGGAGGCCACGCTTGAATTGCACGTCTGTCTTTGCCTTGTCTACCAATCGAGAGAAAAAGCAGCAATCCTCCAACAGGAGCAAAGGAACTCTGCAGGGTCTACCCCTGCAGGGCCCCTCGGTGCCTGCGGGAGCAGAGGCTGCTCCCAGAGCCGGGACAGCCGCTCCCGGGCTGGCCACAAGAGGCTGTTGGAGAGCCACGCACAGCCCGCCCGGCCACGCTGAGCTCCGGCCCCAGCACGCCGCGGTCCGAAATGCTGAGCAAGCACAAACCACGGCACTGTTTCCATAGCGGCACAGCAACCCATCTGCAAGACTGCACCGGAGTGGCTGCGTGCCTCCAGCTCCTTTCTGATGCATCCACAGCGAGTAGTGGCCTCCCTGTCATCCACTCTGAGCACCTGAGCAGCCCAAGCACAGTACTGCTAAGAAAACCCAAACTATAAACAACTGCTTCATGAGTCCCACTCATCAGTGTGTGCAAGACACGAGATAAGAGGATTGGAGCACCCCCTCTGTGAAGGCAGGGCAAAGTTGGGGCTGTTCAGCCTGGAGAAGAGAAGGTTTTGTGGAGACCTCATTGCAACCTTCCTGTATCTGAAGGAAACCCTACAGGGAAGCTGGAGAGGGCCTCATAATCAGGAACTGTAGTGACAGGATAAGGAGTAATGTGTACAAATTGAAAGAGGGGGAATTCAGGTTAGATATTAAGAAGAAATTCTCTACTGTGAGGGTTGTGAGACACAGGAACAGGCTGCTCAGGGAGGTTGTGGATGTCCTCATCCCTGGAAGCATTCAAGGCCAGGTTGAATAAGACCTTGAGCAACCTGGTCTAGTGGGAGGCATCCCTGCCCATGGCAGCAGGGGTTGGAACTGGATGATCTTCAAGGTCCCTTCCAGTCCCCTGACATTCTTTGAGTCTGTGATTATTAGCTTCAAAACCTGATTTTGAATGTTGAAGCCTGTATGATACAAAACTCTTTACTAATATGGCACCAGTGGCAAAGAGGATGTCACCTTGGGCATCTCTGTACACCACACATCTCTACTGGCTGGCACTCTGGAGATGGGCTGCAGTACAAACTGGTTTTGCATCATGACCTCCACAATTTATTTTGACCAGTCAATAAAGCACAGGAAGGCCTAGAAGTGTAACATTCCTGAAAGGGTGTCTCACCCAATTCACTGTTGTCATCCACCAGAATGATTTCGTGCAGGAGGTGAGCAGGGGTGCGGTCCAGGACGCTGTGCACTGTGCGCAGCAGGGCCGAGAGAGCCTCGTTGTAGAAACAGATCACGACGCTGGCAGAGGGCAGATCAGCAGGGTAGGACTTCTCTCTGCATCTGCAAACAGGAATAGAGACCTTGTCACTACTTACAGAGGGGTTTCCACAGAGCTGGGTCACTGCTGAAACTTCATAAATAAGAAGCCAACATTAAATGTGTAGGAGGAAATGTGAACATAATGTGAGCTCAGGTGTGTGACAGCTATAGTAGGGCTCAGCATAGCAAGTTACTCTCCACATAATACAGACTCATAGTTAACACTGCTGCCTGTTAGAAAACAGAGGATATGATGGACCGAGGTGGGAATAAGAACCAGAGAGCCTCAAGACAGAGAACAGAAGATAGTGAGGGCTTGTTTCAGCTGTCAAAACACTGTCTAGTACCCTCAGGTAGCTCAGACATGTACAGGAAAGGCAAATAAGACATGAGGCCCACAAAAATACCACAGCTTTATTGGCCAGCTGCTGGAGACAGGGCTGGATATCCCAGAAAAGTTCCATTGGTGCAAAATACCTATTTACACAACCAAGGTTGAGATTCAGAGGGCAGATTAAGACACTTAAGTCTAGTCACTGCTGTCAGTGCATTCTAAATAGTGTTCAGCTCACCCTAAGGCTGTCAAGTGCATTTTGTCAGCTGAAGAGCTCTGCATGCTTCATTAACTGCATTGCCTGGATCTCTGCTAATTATAATAAAGGCAGAGACAACTGACTAACAAGCAGCTATCTAAGCATCTTAATCTGCAAGCTGAATCCCACTCAAAGCAAAAGATCATTATTTCTTCTTATTTTCAAAGTTTGTCCTTACTTCTAATAGGGCACAGTATCACTGATTAATGCCATATGAAGGTGCCAGGCTGGGGCAATCCAATAAAAATAAGAAAAAATGAATAAAAATCTGAAAGTAAAGAAAAAAAGCTTTCATTACTTAGAATAAGCTCAATTCTGGGAGAGGTATATCAGCAAGTACAATTCATTACATTTACCATACCAGAGAAACCAGCAGAAAAACAGGTGCAGGTTTATTTATTTTTCAGTGTTGAGACTTCTTATTGTTGCTACAGAGGTGAGTTGTTCCCCCAACTACATGCACCAGATAGATTATAGAAAAATATCTGCTCTTTAATAGAAAATATTCAGAGGAGTGCACAATCTATCATGTACCTTCAGCAGCTGACAAAAAAAATTAGATCTCCAGAAAAAATATTCAGTCAAAAAAGACAGAAAAGACCAAAGAATAAAAACCCTAACCTCAAGCACACCTGTTAAACAGCTGAAAAATCCACCTTCAGCAACATATGAAGATGAAAGAGTGTACGACAGAAATGTTATACCAAAAATATTAAATGCTACATCAGGTGTAACAAGCCAGTGAGCACACGAAACTGTACCATGTTCTCTCCAAAAATCAGCACCTACTTTGCATCTCTTGTATCAGGCACCTCCCTGTGGTATCCCAGTCGATTGCTGATAAGCATATTGAAGGCATGCTTCTGATAGCCCAAGTCTCTCACTTCCTGATCTTCTTCATTAAAAATCATTCCTGCAAAAGTAACACACCAAGATCAGCTGACAGGCTCGAAAACATCATTTGAAAGAAATCAAGGATTGAAACATATGCTTTAACCTCTCTTAAAACTCATTATGTTCTTAAAAATCCCTCTGGGTTTTGCAAAGTGTTTGTGCAACTACTTTTGCTCCCTCTCACAAACAGGCAGCACTTATGAGTAGCCCTTGCAGCTGTAATAAAGTTAAATCCTTCTCCAAAGACTGCTGGCTCCACTGTGTTTATTGTCTCCCTTCACTCATATGGCCTCTAATTCATAGCACCACCTAAAACCAACATCAAATAAGCAACAGAGGACAGACTTCGGCACACAATGAATCAGCATCTATCCCTACAGGTGACAGGTCTGTAATGGGATTTTTGAGAGAGGAAATGTATTTAGAATGGTAGAAAAACCCTCACAATAGCAGCTCCAATTTCATGCAGTTCTGAAGTCTGTGGCACCAAAATAGCTATGCAAGAACTGCAAACTTTTGTTTATCTCACCTGGGACTTTGACAGCGAATAAAACACCAGCAGAGCTGCTGTTTATTGATTATATTAGCAGAAGTGACAGCTGTTACTAATCATGGCAGAAGTAATTGTTGGTATTAGGAAATGTACTGCTGTAAGCCATGATAAAATTTTCAATGCCATCCTGCCTGCCTTGACTCAGTGCCACAGGTGTCTCTCACTGAGCCACGTACTCACCAGTGTGAAGAGAACCAAAACAGTGTAAACTTCACACAACTCCAGGAGGGAGAGACAGCTGGTGTCTGCAACCACCTGTGCCTCTAGCCACTTCTGCAACAATTCAGGTAGCAGAGTGATTTTTTTTCATTATCTCTATTCAGCTAGCTGTGCAGAATGAGATGCCTATCACCCCGTCAGTTATTGTCAAACTACACAGGCAATTTCACTGAAATTTCAGTACAAGAAGTGAGCAAGGATCATGTAAGCTATCTCCTTCTACCCTGCCCATTACCTCCATATCATTCAAAGTAAGCAGAAAATAGTTAACAAGAGGCTTCCTCATTCACATGCCACCATAATTCGAGGAAAATATGTTTCATACATTCACAGACTAATTCAGATTGAAAGAGACACCTGGTCTAATCTCCTTCCAAAAAGCAGATCCAGCTACATCAGGTTGCTCAGGACTAGTGCAGGTAAGTTTTGAAAGCCTTCAGTATCTCCAAAGATGGAGATTCTACAACCTCTTATTTCCCTGTCCAAGCATTTGACATGTATCACACTGAAAATGTTTTTCCTCTTCCGTAACTGAAATTCCCTCGCTCCAATTTCTTATCATAATCCCACACACTCTGGAAAGAGTCTGCCTCCATCTTCCCTACAGCCTCCCATTCAGCTCTAGCTGACAGCAAGAAAATCTCACCCCTCAGCCTTCTCTCTGAAGTAGAATAAACTCAATCCCCTCAGTCTGCCTCCACACCTCATGTTCTCCAGTTTTCATCAGCTATGCAAAAGCCAACTGAGCACGAGCCTGGAGAAAATGAGTTAAAACACAAAAGGGAAGTAATTTAAAGTTTGAAATGGAAAAAAGCTTCAAAACAGGTCTCTGACCTTTGGAGCACTGCTGTGTCTCAATAGCAAAGTCTACCTACAGGTACCAGGTGACCTTCTGGAGGGAATTCCATCCACATTCCCACCATTTACATTTACCACCTGGTGGCTCTTAGCCTTGAGTTCAGCAATGGCAATGCAGCTGCACTATCAAACAGCTCAAGATTAAATACCCTGACATTTGTGCAGGACCGAGTGGGAAGTGCTGGGTGCTGCTATCTGTGACACACATGGGATACACCCACAGAGTGTCTTGTGACTGCCTGTCCTGCTCATGGATGAGTGCTCCCACTGGGGATGAGCTGCACTGTAGGGGTAGGAATGAGTCTGTTTACAGTGGCAGTGTCACTCCCCCAGCACTAGCAGCCTAAAGTGGTCAGTCAGTCCTCCAATGAACCCCATCCATTCCCAAAGGAAGGTCTCCAGCTGGTCAGTTCAGACACTCAGCTCGGCCATTCTGGCATAATCAGTGGCACAGTGTACTGTGATCACCTTAAAATATTTTCTTCAGACCAGGCATGAGCTTAAAACACACCCCACATGTTTCATTCTACAATCCATCCATAGCCAACCACTAAGTACATTTTTCTGATCTTCTGAATATATTCAAAGAGTGCTAATATTTTTTAAACCTTCTCATGAAGAACAGTATAGAACGTAAAAGGCCTGAAAGATTTCAGTTCAAACAGCAGATAGAAGCCCTTGGAAAATAAGAGGTCTGCAATTAAAACCTCAGTTTAGGCTTTACTTCAGCAGTGTTATGTGGTTCTCCCAGATTAATGAAAAAAGAAAAGATAGATTAACCTACCAGATGACAGTTTGGTTTTGACTATCATATGCCAACTTTCTTTTCTTTTTTTGCTTTGCATGTCCTACCCTAGACAGAAAGGTCTTTCCTACAACACCTCATCTTAGGAGCTGTCTCCTGATGATTCATGTAGAATTTATCCTGGCACTGTAACTCCCCTTGGCTTTCACCAACCAAACCAGTCACTTGATTTGAAGATCAAAGGACTTCTCAGTTAAAAAGTTCCATTTCTTTCCTGGCCTACACTGAATAGTTGGAAAGAAATGGCCACCTCTGGACTGGACTTCACCTAGCTTGGTGCTCAGGCTTTTTGCAGTGAACTGATAAACACTTGTAATGCCTCAGGGCAACAAGAACTGCCATTTTTCTAACATATTCACACAGGTCTAATGACCAACTCAGAAAGTGAAGTTTGGTAAAGTTCTATAAACTCATGAAGCTTGTAATTCACCATTCATCCACAGTCATGACAGTGGATTTCCCTGAGATCTGAGCATTAAACCCTGCCTATAAAGGGTTCTGTGCTGTATTTGCCAAAGCAGCAGCAGAAATCAATACCTCACCGCTGCCAGCAACACTTCAGCCTCCAGACTTAAACCAAATACACAATGTGCCTGTTTGAATATCCAAACACAGCAGTGAATAAGCATTAGAATACACAAGGCATTTTAATTTGGAACACAAAACTAAATCACTCACCTCACTGATGAAACATGCTCTAGTGAAACAGAGACCTTTGCTGGTACTAAGTAAGCAGGATTTTGCTCTAACCATTGTCATCTCAATTTTGCATTGTAAGTTTGTCCTAAACACATTTCTTGTAGATTAAGTCATACTCCAAGCATATCCTCCAAATCAATGGCTCCTCTTCATTGTTTATCGATATCAAGGTATTTTTAATTACTGCATGTAAGTAGAGTTTCTCTGTAGCTAATTAAAGCTCATGTATCTGAGCCCAATTAATACAGGAGTAAGATATGAAACAAGCACCCACTGAACCTTCCAAAAGCAAGATTTAGTTCATTAAGGGCAGACCCCTTACTGCTGTAATCCAGTCCTCAAAGTGTTAGAAAGAGTGTATTTTGGATTAAGTGCTGTAGAAAAAATTTCAAGTAATTCCTAATGAAGAGAGCCACTAGTACCACCTGCATTTTAACAAACAAAACTTCTTAATTATACACTTTCCCCTGAGATTTTTTTTTTTTACAGAAAACTGTCTCATTTCTCCTGTTGTTTTATTAAGTTTGTCACCAACACTGAAAACCACTTACCCATTTCAGGAGAGAATTCTATCTCCCCCTTAACTGGGTCCTGGATATGATTTCCAAAAGAGTTTCCTATCTTATTCTCTTTCTGTTGCAATTCAGGTTTATGAACTGGCCCCCGTGTAAAACGGGGGTAGAATTTTTTTGGAAATGGCCTCTGAGGTTCCAGCCCCTTGATGGGCACATTCTTGAAGGATTGGTTCTCTTCACTGAAGTTGAAATAAACAAAGAGCAGAAGTGTCCAGGTCACGGATGTGAAGAGGCACCCATAGCAGAAATAGCGAAGTGTGACACTTCCCATTGTAGACTCAGCATCGTTGAGGTCCCATTCTCAATTACCTGAAAAAGAATGAAAACACACATTTTGAGAGTGCTGCCTGTTACCTTATACATTAGGAAATACATTCTATAGGTTACTCTTCCTTAAAATGACTTTTAGAACTTAAACTTTAAGCACAGACCTTAAGTAAATCCTTTTTCACTCTCCCATTCAAAAAGTAAACCTGACTAGTTTTCACATTTAATATGGATACCTTTGCTTTAAAACACGGAGCAAATAATCACTTAAAGCCCAGTGAGACACCACAATTAAAGGTAGAAATAATTAGTTTTCCTCAGAATAGTTATATAATTATCTCTGTTCCACAACAGTATATTTCCAGCATGCCTGCCTTGAATTAAACATATAACCATATCATTAAATACACTATACACAGGGAATTGATTCTTCCCGGAATTGTTTTGGCTGGAAGGGACATCTGGAGGTCACCTTGTCCAAACCCCTTGCTCAAGTAGGGCCACTCTGAGCCAGTTGCCCAAGAGTAGGTCCACATGTATCCATTTTTGTAGTTCAGATCCTACCCTAAAGCATGGAATGAGAGAACACAGATTCAAAAAAGCCACATAGTTCAGTTCTTCTTGCCCCAAATTTAAGAACAGCCATCATGAGTGTCCCAGGAGTTCCAGAAAACATAGGGTACAATTGGATGACACACAGCACCAAGATAGTCACATTTACAGATAATCTTCTCCACAGAAAGAAGACAGGAAAAGAAGAAAAACCTCTAAGGTAATTTACTGGGTTCCTCCAGGCCTCTGCAGACTCCAGAAAAGCTTTCATATTCCCTGGATGAGATGCCCATCTAGAGCTGGAAGGAAGCAATCCAGACTAGAGCTTTACTTTAAACATCCATAAGACAATTTTCCCAAGCTATATTGAAAATTACTGTCATAAGCAAAACTGTGAAGTGAAGCAAATGAAGCTGGTGAAAATATTTTATTTATGGGCCAGGAGAATTGGGTAGACTTTCTGGAGTTCCCCAAATCTAAAAATGGCTCAACACCCTCCGCCCATCCTGCAAAAGAAACCCAACAAAACCAACCAAAACCAACAAAACAAAAATCCCAAACAACACACAAAAAAACCCCACAATAACAAAAAAACCCCACACACCTTAAAAACTATACAGATGAGTTCTCTAAACACGGGAGAAAAAAAAACACTGACTCAAAGAGTTTTATTTCTTTCATCACTATCTAACCACTAACAAATTCTTTGCACAGTAACAAAAAGTCAGGAAATAATTTAATCACCTGTTAATTAGCAAAACTTTTGTTTTAAGAAAACAAATATTGGGGTAGGAGTCAACCATTTATGCTGATGCATTTTTCAAGCTACTCAAAAAGTCAGAAACTACCAGAAGTCTTCAGGTCAGGCTGGCAAAGAACAAACTAGAACATTTATAAGTACAAACAAATTACTCTTTCTCAATATGGGAAATTACTAAATAAAGGTAGATGCTGTTAATGATCCCAAAGAACATTATAAAGACATTATTTACTTTGGTAATGTAATTCTGAGTCCTTAGTGACTTGCATCCAAAAAGAATATAAGTCAAAATTCAAGCTTACATTTCCCAGACTGCAGCAGGTCATCATCTCCTGAGAATAACATATCCACAGAGTAATGGAAAAAAAGCAACACCCACCCTCCTCAAAAAGAATTTGCCCATTGTTCTTACCATGTCAAAGTCCCTCACTTCTGCAAGGCAACAATCTACGCAGCAGTTGAGCCCAAGGAGCTTAAAAAGGTCTTACACAGGGTTTAAATCTCAGGCTGACCCTGTGCATACAGATGAATTGCACTCTCTGTGGAACAGGCTCGCTCTCTCCAACACTGTCACACAGAAATCTCACTGCTTAACTGCAAAGCCATGAAATTAGTTTGGCACCAAACATTCCGGGGCAGAAATTATTTAAGAAAATCCTCATTTGAGCTAGCAGAATAGGTTTACCAGTTAGAGAAGTACAGATGACCAATCCTCAGTGCCTCACACCCTGTGCTAACACAATCATACCAAGGTGAACCTTGGCTCAGAAAAAGCACACGAGGCTGCAGAGGAGCAAGAGCAGATAAACAGTTACATCCCCTCATTATAATAATTCTTCTTGCCTGGCAGTCTGCAGACAATTAATGCTTCTCCATAAAAGAGGATCTGGGTGCTTGCCAGGTTCTTTCTGCATGGCCACCAGAAGGTCATCTGCTGAAAGATTTGTCCAAGCCTAACATCGTGCTCCTCAAAAGCTGCTAGAGGTTATTTTCCATTCACTATGGTAACACAGATGGACAATCCTAACATGCACTGACATTTTGGAACAGAACTGTCCTAGTAAGATAAAAATTACTATAACAGAGAAGGAACCTTTTCATTTCAGAGTTGTTTAAGGATACAGCTACACTGCAGTTTGCACAGAAAAAACAAACATAATCTATTCTATCTCTGGTAACAGTCAAAGGACAGGCACACAGAGCAGAATTCCTCACAGATTAAACATTTCCCTAGTTCCTTGCATCTCTTTCATAGCTCAGAGCCACACCTGCTACTGTGGCACTTCCAGCCACGGTAAGGTTAAAGTTTGCTGTGACTGACATGAGGCACACTAAGATTAAAGAGGAAGGGATAAATTACTAATCATCAGAGGACATTGCTGTACATCCCTTCTATCTCCAGAGACCTCTGACTAGGATAAAAGCTCATGCTTGGCTACTACTACAAAAGTAATAAATGCAAACCAGAACAAAATAAACCAAGTATTTCCAAATCCTTGCTAGATCTGCTTCACCTTCTTTTACTCCTCTTCGCTATTTTGGCATTTTGTAAAAAGATAAACGTTGAAATACTTCATTTAAATCGAATGACAACCTCCACAATGCACAGACTGTGCCCATTCAGTACCTTGCTATTCAACCAAGATATTTGGTAATTTATTTGGCAGGAAAATACAGACTCACTATTTAGACAATTCTGAAGGCAGAATGGGAAAAAAGTTAAGCCTGAGTATGAAAAGCACTTTGAAGCTTATTAGTTTACTTTATTCACCAACATATGTATTTACATAACCACTGTCCTCGGGATTTCAATCACTTCTACCATTCAAGCAGAGTCACAATCTGTGTCCAAGCTGCATGCTCCAGTTTTAGACAGTTTTAGGTTGACTGACTCCTTACAGATGTGATTTAGGCCAGAGGAGGTTTCCAGTCTTCAGTCATGTCAGTTCTGCTTGGGATCTGCCCTGAGGAACCAAGAGAACCTTTCCAGCCCTACACTTCTATGCACACAAAGCACAATCACATTAATCTATCTGCCTCTCCCCACCATACCAACAATCAAGAATCCCTCCATTCAGCGTGCAACAAAAAAATAACCACTTTGATAAGTGCCAGAGGGAGAAGGAGAGGAGGCTGCAGCTGGGCCCAAGGCACAGGAGGAAACACTCAGTTCATGGAGTCTGACACTCAGTCCTTGATTCTTACCTCATCCATCTCCATGACCTCCTTCCATGCAGACACAGTGAAAGAAAGTCTTGCTCTGTCCTGATTCCTTTGCTCTCGGGTGTTGTGAAGTCTTCTAGGAAATACGTTTTGCCAATTTACCCAACAACTGTCTCTGCCTACAGATGGTCATAACACCTTGATGAGTGCCTTAATCATCCATCCTCTCCCAGTTTGTTTCTCCAAGCAGGATATTGAAACTTAAAAAGCCAAATCCTTCTTTAGTTCTCCCCCACTTTCTGTTTTTCTTAAACAGAGAAAACCTGTTCCTGAACACAGGAGATGCAAAGGACAGGCCTGTCAAATCCAAAGTATTAGGATTGTTCTCAGCCCTGATAGATGCTGCATGAGAAAAAGATTATATGCATTTTTAACTCAACAGCCTAAACCTTTGCTAACAGAAGCACAGCTGGCAGGTTTGAACAGTTAGATAGAAACAAATGAAATCCAAAAAGGCAGAATTGCATTATTCAGATAACCATGTCAATAGACTCATAAGAATAACTTTCACCTATGCAATACTGTAACAATGAGTCCAGTTACCAATAAATTGCTATTTGGACAGTACAGTTAAAACTCTTTTCTATTTATTTATTCAAGTGCAAACAAAAATACTAAATGCCACAAAAGAATGACTTGTGATTTAAACATAGCAAGAACTCTTTCACAATGCAGTTCCTCACAATTTTCCTGGAAAGAGACTAGGCTTGAAGGGTCTATCATGAATCTTCCCTTCATTTCTGAAAAGCAGTACAGCTGCCAAAAGTAAAAAACACCTCAAACAATTCTCCTTTCCAAAAACTCAAGTAGTAAAGAATATCCCGAATAAACAGAAGGTATTTCCTTTCCCTTGGCAAGATAGGAGCTTCCAGAGCAAGTAATAAATGAAAACACCTTTATGTATTTTACAGGCATTTATTCCCATGCCCTAGAGATGCATGGAGCTCATGCCTGTTCACTCTGGTGTGCTCAGGAATCCAGGGACACTTCAACATGACAAACATAAATCACCCAAGGTGGGAATATCTCCTACATCAGGAGATTACAATCCAGTTTGGAGACAAGAAAGAAAAGAACATATCTTAGAAGCTGCCTCCATCAGCATCAGCTCAGAAGAGACCAAGATTGAAAGGCACAGAATTCCTAACCAAATATTCAGCCTTTCAGTGTCTCTCCTGTTGCTCTGTTTTGACTGTCAGATATTTATTGCCTGACAGTTTTCCTTTGGCAAAGCCTTGGAACTGAGTTTGCAGGCCCACATGCCAGAAATGCCAGGAGTAAAGTACTGCTTTCTAATTTCCACGAATTCCAGAACACAAGTCTCAGTTCCTTGCACAAGTAGTAAATAATTGTTTGGTTTTTTTCTTTTAAGAGAACTATAAAAGTTAAATATTAGTAACTTGGGGAGAGTCTCTCAAATTCAATCAATCCCAAAGCTGAAAAGCTCTCCAGGAGCCCACCTGCCAGAACTGAACTGCAGTGCTCACTGTGCAATAAGCTTTTCATGTCACAGCAACTTCTTTTAGCAGCCTTACACCACCACCATGACATTCACTTCATACATCAAACCCAGGAACATTTACAGTCATTTAATAACTGGCCCAACAAGGATACAACTGTGTTCCCCCCGACAGTCCAGGAGGGTTTGTTGTTAGTAACCTGTGCAGCTCTCAGTAACACTGGCCCAATGTGTTGGTCTTGGATATTTTTAAAGGAAGTAAAAAAACGTCAACCACACTCCACAATATTTTGGCTTAAAGAGCAATATTTGCTACAGACTCTATGACCTGCCACTGCTTAAGCACTGACATCTGCTTGGATTAACCTCAACAGTTCAGTAAACACCGTATGAGTAGATATTTCATAACTGGGCCAGAACTCGTGTTTGTCAGAGGTCAAACAGAGGATCAGACTAACCTCAAAATTTTTGAAATAGGAGTAAAATTATTTGAGAAAACCTTAAAGTCTGCTAGTAGTTTTTCCAAGTACAGCTTTTCCTCTAAAAAAAAAAAAAAAAGACAGACTACACAACTCATACTACCCAGGTGCCCTGCAAGAATATCTGTGTATTTTGGAACTATATTGAGGCAAGGAACAGATGTGTATAATCTTCATTTTTAAAGATCATTCTAATAAAAAAAAATATCATTAAGCTACTTTAACATTCTACAGAGTACTAAGATAATTTGCAGCACGACCTTCTACAGATGCTTCTAATTTTTGCTTATTTATGGCGGGGAGCAGAACACAAGAATATAAAACACTACTCATGAACGCAACTTTGCTCTTTTAATAGCCTTAACTCTTTCTACATTTCTTGGCCTCCAAGATGTTATAGATACCCACGAATAGGTTTTCCAATTTACTGGTTGAATCACCGTGAAACAACAGCATTAACAGTGCAACGAACAGAGGTCAGGTCAGGAAGAAGTAGTGCAGCAATAATACACACTCACCACACAGAGATGTCATTCTTACACCTTCTGCACTCCCACGAGAATTTTTTTTTCCCAGGCAACCTTTCTATTACAATCTCTCCCTTCAGGGAAAGTCACAGCTAATAGACCAGCAAAATGAAAAAGGGACACCTCAGGCAGATTTTGCTTCAGATCCAACACACATCACTCGGAGCAACATCCACTGAATACACAGCCAGAATAAAAGTAATAGACACCTCCAAATAAAAGTGTTTCACATGCTCCAGGATCTATCACAAGCAAATTTAACTCCTTCCTAAAGAAACCTCCTACAGGATTGTTTTATCACTAAATTGGATCTACCTGCCAGATTGTTTTTAATTAAAAACCACCATTAATTTTTGACCTTTCAGAGGGATGGGTGATTGCACTTTATGAATTAAGTGGCTCTTTTTGACAGAATGCAGGCAGGTAACTACTCATGTAAAGACAGGTTGGGCCTACAGGAACCCAAATTGTGACGTTCAGCAAGGACAGATGCCAAGTCCTGCACCAGGGACAGACAAACTCCCTGGCTGCTGGCACAGCCTGAGGAACAGCTCTGCAGAGAAGGACCAGCCAAGGTCTGCCAAAGCTCAAGCCAGAGGACAGCCCTGCAGCAAGGAGAGCTGAGCAGTGCACCCACAGGAGCCCAGCCAGCTGACCCAGGGGTGCAATTCCACAGCTGCCTGAGACCCTGGGCAGAGGACAGCACCCAGGGAGGGATTTGCCAGTACAAGACAGACATCAGGAAACTGGAGGGAGCTCAGTGAAAGGCCACCAAGATGGTCACATACTGGAATGCTTGCCCTGTGAGAACTGAGCATGATGGGCTCCTTCAGCCTGCAGAAGAGGCAGCTTTGGGATGAGAACTAAAATAGCAGCCTGTTGCTACCTACAGGGATGTTACCAAGAAAACAGACCCAGGCTACTTAGTGAGGTGCAAGGTAGGAGAAAGAAAGAAAGAACTAAAAAAAGACTAATGTTAAATCATGTTAATGTTCAGTCACACCAACATTCATTCACAGAAATATCCTGTGGACCACAGGCTGTCCTCTTGCATAAGACCACTGTTCCCATTCATTTTAATGAGATGACACATTAAGATCTATTTTTAATTAGCCTCTGCAAATCCCTTCTGAATTCAACTTTCAAAGCTTTGAGAGCCAACAGTTTAGTCATTTCAGCACAGATACACAAATCCCTGTCATACCACCTAAAATAAATCCTCCTGGAATGAACACAAAATCTTGAGCAACACTTTACAGATAATCTTAAAATACCAATAATATTCATTATATTTTAAAGATAAAGAAAGGCACATAGATAAACTAGTTGTATGAATTGTTCAAGACCTATGAAACTATAATATGAGTATATGAAGTCTGAAAATCTTAAAGTGTTTTAGGACTAATTTAAAAATTCATCTTCTTAGGTCTTTAGGTCCTCAACCCTTACTCCTTTTCCCCGTGTCAAATGACTCACTCATATACTGATTTGTATTTCAGTTTCTGGGCTTTAACCAGAGATGTCTAAATATTGCATAGTATAATTTTCCAATCTGTGAACTATACATTGAACCGCCTCCTCTAGAATCATAACTTTGCTTATCAAGCTCTTTGGAATTTCTCAGCTCCAGTAAAAAAGCTGTATTTAAGCAGGCTGCCATACCAGAGTGCATGCAAACACTTTGGCTTTTTTATAAAAATGTGAAATTCCTCCTTTATCCACTTGCATTTCAAAAGCACCCTTAAAGAAACGTTCAAGTATCTTCTGCCCTACCTTCCACTTCTCTGTCAACAATAAAACATACTGAGTTTTTTCCTTATTGATAATGGACACCTTGCTCTCCACATATTACTTCACGAAGAGAGAGTATTTCGGGAGGATTAAGAATAAATTAAGGATACAGTTTTAACGGAAAAAGCAGTCACAAGTTTTGGAAAGAAAACTTTTTAAAGTCAGGATCTCATGTTACCAAACAACAGAAAAGAACACCAGGTTTAGTTACAACCAGTGGTACAATGTTGCATCAAGAAAAGTAACACAATAGTCCAGCCTGATCAGAGAAAACAAGTACCCTTCCACTAGAAACATGAGCTTACCAAAATCCTAGTGCCCAATTCTGGTAAAACGAGTGCTATATAGTAGACAGTTTCATGCTGCTGCAGTGTCCTCATTCCCCTCCAAAAACAGTTTCTTATTGCCCAAAGCACAGTTATAAGAAAGAAATTCTTACCTATCCCCCTGACAAACGCTCCGTAGGCTGCAGGGCTGGATGTTCCTTTAAGCCATCTGGCACACAAATACATGTCATGCCATTCCCGGAGTCCTAAAAATACCTTCTGCTTTTTTTGTTGCTAATAAATACTTTCTTCCAATTCAAACAGCAAGATTTTCTTTTCATCAGTAAAACCAGCTCTGAAAGAAGCCAGAATGTTTCCAAAGAGAGATGCAAAGCATTTTGTAATGCAGCCCTTATTCTTCACAGGGCTTAGAAAACAGCAAGGTTAAACACCCCACAAGTTGTTCTTCAATGCATCTCTCACATTAAAGATCCATACATCTAAATATTAGTTTAACAACCCTTCAGCACTATATCCAAACGCAGAATGTAAGAGAGCTTACAAGGTCAACTACACACAAATAAGCTGCTTAACACCTTTTCTAAATGTTTAAAATCTGCTTAGCTGTTTCTCACATTTTACGTCTGCAAAGCTGACCGAAATAACAAAAATGCAGATTCATGCAAAATAATTCGATTAGTGACACTTCTACAGGAACAGCTGAACTGTAGAACCCTCACCTTTTTCCAGAAGAGTCGGCACTAAAGCAGTGCAAGGTTACACAGGGAGAGCACATTGACTGCAGCAGCAGCCGGATCCAGTCGGTGTCTTCATTCCCAGTGAACAATGAACCGCTGAGCCAGAAACTTAACACTTTGTTGCTTGCAAGTCCTGACTGGGAATGGGGCAACAAGCACAGATTTCTCTAGGAAAACAGGCCAGTCTCGATGGGTCTGAGGACACCAATGCTGCAAACACCCATTTGCCTCCATACACTGCCCCAAAAGCATCAATATATTTTTCTGGTTTTAATTCTTTTTCACATCTCTTTTATTATGTTTTTTTTCAGCTGATGCACGATTCATATCAATCCAGGGATTTGGCAATATACACATTTTCCTGCCACTCACATAATCAGTGGCATTCTTCATCATGACTAGACCACAGTAATACTAGAGAAAAAGATCACTGAGTTGTATAAAAATTCCTTTATTCTGTATTTTCCAAATCACTAGGAACTTCATAAGATTTCCACATTTTGACAGAAATTTTCTAGATATGTTTTCTGTTCATCTTCAGAAATTTTCATCAGAAGTGCTTTAGGCTTTTTTCCAGTCTTTTACAATGAAAGCAAAAACACATTTTCTAATTCTTAAAAAAAATAATTAAAAAAAAAAATCAGACTTCACTTGTGCAATCCTCCTGACAAAAAAGCTGGCAGCAAATCTGCCAACAAAACAGACCTCACTAAAGTACTTTTGAGTAGGACAGTGCTAAAAAGTGATGTTGACCACTCTGTTTTAAACCTGGGACTACTAACCATGGAAACTGCACTTGGCACAAGTTCTGCAGTAGCTCCCAGAAGACATCTACCAACCTCTTGTGCAGAACTCAGTACTGAAATCAACAGCTGGATACAAAAAAGACACAAAAGATATCTGCCAACTCACACTAGAAACTTCCAAAGACTCCACCAGAACATGTATAAAATGCAAAACCACTGCAATTATGTTACTACTTGTACTACAGAATTGGAAACTTCCTTAATAAGAATGGTTACACTGCACCTTATGCTGCAGCATCACATTACAGAATTCCTAGACCTTCATGCCTACTTCCCACAAATCAACCAAGTCTACTTGTTTTTCTGCAGGGTTTTCCTTTTCAATAGGCAGAAATTTACATTAAAATACTTTTTTCAGTCAGACCAGGATCAAACATCTTTATGGAGCCTGAGTAACTGATACTAGCATACAGATTTATTTGTTTAAAAAAAACCAAACAACAGAAACTAAACACAAACTAACAAAAATATAAACAATAGATGAAATATAACCTCAGAATTAGGAGTGAGGTTAAAACAAGTTACAGTTTAAATCCTTAGATCACCTCTAACAGGAAAATATTTAACTCATTCTAAACTGCTCAGAGTTCTTAACCCTGTTACATTTCTCCATGCTATTAAGAGATGGCACTTTCTTAGAGATTTCCTCAATATATCATGTCCTGTGTTTTCCATGTGGATGGCCATTTGTAAAAAAAAGGTACAAGGGAAAAAATACTAAAAGTGTGAGTTGAATTCATTGTCCATCTGCATTTCTTATGTCCCGAAACAAACATCACTTGGAGTTTTTCACTCCAAGCTTTAGCAAGAGTCAACAGTATCCATGCCATTTGGAACTTTCACTTTTCCCCAGTAAGAAATTCTGAGATAAACCAAAATCCTGCAATCTTCTTGCTCAGGATTAATTATCTTATCAGAAGTTTAAAGTATTTTCTGCACACAGGTTTCTCTCCATGCCTTCCATCTTCTCACAAATGTCTCCAGAGAGACATTTAATAATAAAAGAGAGGAATCCTAAGGATGTAAACCTGCTTTGTGTTCTCTTTCCAACTCCTTGACTGCACCAGGACAGCATCAGATTGAGCCAAGGGACACTCTGGTTGAAGTATTTGCTCTGCTGCAGATTTTGATGAGATTCTCAGCAACCCAATGTCTCATCTCTCTCCTTATGCATTAAGGCACATACTTAATTGTTGGATTAAAACAAGTCACTAGCAGAAACAGATTGTACACTGCCTGTAACGAGAGCAGACTTCTACAAGTTACACTAAAAATTAATTTTCTTAGTCTTTCATTCCTTCTCCCTGATCTTACAGACTCAATCTTTCCTTCTCCCAAGAAATCCCTTTGAGGAAAGAGTTGTGGACCACTCCTTTTCCATTCCCTCTTGGTCACTTTTCTTCCACTTATCTATTGCCAATGTTTCTAATGGGAAAACATACTCAGGATTTTGATGTTGAAATCACGGATGTTGCAACAAAATGAATATCAGATCAAAAATACATTTTCCCACTTCAGCAGAAGCCATGCTTCCCAACACTCTGCTTGCACAGAAGGCTAATGTGCAATCCAAAACCTGGCTGTCTCTTGGTTCATAGGTGATGAGTCTCAACATCTGCTGACACCAGAGATAAGAAATTCATGCTAACTGACAAAATTAAGGTATTCCAGGAAATGGAAAACTAAAGGAAACACTTCTAGAAAACATATTCAATAACAAATATGAGAAGTATCAATAGAGACAGTGGCATCCTTTGTTCTCGATGTTATGCTTCAGGAATTGCCAAAATAGTCAAAATACCTACAAAGATTGATTCATAAGGAGTTTTGAATCAAAACAGGATAGTTTGTGCTTCCTGGAAAAGTATCTGTGTTTTAATTAAGGCCACCTCCAAGGTTTAAAGCATCCAGTTTAATCCTTGTCTGAACAAGAAAATCTGTGTCATTTAGCCAAGCAACATTTGGACGGTCTTACACAAACTAAAAAGACCTCCATGAACATGCTTCTAACATTCATTAAGTATTTGCTTAAATCAGTTTGGCACATAGCAACCCTTCACTGAGGTACCTTCCTTTCAGCATGCCTCTGCAAGTTTATTAGCTTAGCCTGTCAATTTAAAATCTGACTTCTTAAATGGTGCAGTGTCTCCATAGTCGAAATCTTGGGAATGACAAAAAGTTACTGCATGTAGGCAGTTACCCCCAAACAGCCACTCTGCAGCATTTCTTCACGCACATATTCCTTTCCTCTTGAGTTGCTTTTGTCCTGCTCTGTGGCAGGAGAGGCTGGAGCATGAACGTGAACAGTCTCTGTAGAAGAGCTGATAAGGTAAAACTCGTCAGTCAGAGCAAATGTCAGTCTCAGAAATGCAGACCTTGCAATGGCAATAGTGCCCTGAGACAGAAAACCACAACAGCTCACCTGCTCCCACTAAGGCATCAAAGATCCATGAGCACTATGGGATATTGGCTCTGGACTCCTTCCCAGCTTGCACAGTTTCTTCCTGCTCACACTCTAAAGCACAGACCAGGCAGCACCAAATCCTGAGAATTCCTGCATCAGGGGTCTCTAATCAGTGTCAGCAGTGGAAAAGCTGATTCACCCCTGAGCACTGTGCTCCAGTTTCAAGCATGCAAAGGATCAGGCTGCCAAGCCAGACTGCACAAGAAAGGTTGAGATACAACACACTTTTACAGGCACTTCGCTCCGTACTCTGCATTTCAGTAACACCATCAATTATTTAATCTACAGACTTAGCATATTTTCACATCTCAGGGAACAAGTTCAGAAGTTTCTACAACAAAATATCAGAAATTTAGTATACTTGAAGTCAATTTTTGAATGAAACAGTACAATCAGATTCCTAATTTTCCACCTTTTTTGCTGCAATGTATTTCTAGTTTTTATAGAGTTTTCAAAAAGAGAATTTACACTAATTCTTACACAATGCTGACTCACATGAGAAGCACGCTAGAACGTGGCTGAAGGATGTGGTACATACTATTGACTCTTACACAAAGAGAGCTGAACAAATGCTTTTACTCATGCTGCAAAACCCTGGTTGAACAGCCGAGGCCTTACCACTGACAGTACTTTATACATTAACACAGTAGCTGCAACAGCAGATGTTTTCATCTCCATAAACCACCATATGTATTGAAAAGTAACCTTAGATAGGAAGACAGTTTATCTGCCTCCCACATTCTAATAGGGATTGAAACAGAGTTCACCTCTGTAATAGTTTTTGAGAAAGAAAAAACAAATTCATTTCTGCACTTGAAATACAAGAACATACTTTTGCTCTGCAACAGCAAGCAACATCTCTCCAAAATGAATGGTACTAAAGGAAATTGCTTGATTTTGGGGGATACCTGTAGCTGCAATATCACCTAGCCAGGCAGATGGAACTGCTTAGGAAGTTGACAAACAGCAGTCACAAAAAGGAATGATTGTAATATCAGAATTTTTACTTTTTCCCTTCAGTGGAAGTGTCCTTTACATCTCTGCTTTAAGTTATCAACACACAGCTGCCACACTTCCAAACTCAGCCTGCAACCGTTCTACAGGACCTGCAAGGAATCTAACCAAAGAACCATCCTGCCTCTGTTCTTTCTCACTGGAAGATCCAAAATCCCCATTTTTACTGTCTGCTCAGATACTTCTAACCTCATCCATGTGACCCCACACCACATGCAAGCCCCATACGTACCATTAAAAACTTAGGGTTTCCATCACTTACTATGAGGAAGCCTATTTTGTGTAGATATTTCAAAACAATAATATATCTTTATCTCCCTTCTCCTGCTGTTTCTGGGCTTTCTGCCTCCTAAAATGCTTCAGCCACACCTAATTTTATTTTACAGCACTATGAAAATGTTGATCAGATTCACCCACTCTCATAACCAAACATCACACAGAAGCTTTTTGGGAACTCTATTCAGTGTTACTCCTGTGCATAATGCAGTATTGATTTGCATCCTCTGGGAATGTCATTAGATAGGAGAAGCCAGACCACAGGCCCTGAAATCTGCACTCAGACTCTCTTACAGCAGTATAAATGCCACTTTGCCTGCTGGCATCCTCATCTGAGGCTGGGAGATGAAGGCTCATTAGAGCTGCACTGTTATTTCTTTCCTTCCCTGCTGCAGAAGAGCTCCTAAAACTCTGCAGGAGCTTCTCTCACCCAGAGATGAGGAAAAGCTTATGCAGAAGGCAAGCAGTTCTTCAGAGACAGTTCTACCAGGGGAGGCCAATTGCTTGTTAATCAAAAGCCTCTTATCTGGAACCACCTGGCCATTTATGCTGTTCTAAAATGAGGCCTAGAAATCCCAGCTGGACTATTTCATATATTTAGAGGTTCTCTACAGGGTGGCACGGCAGAAACATTCTGTCAGGAAGAGGTTGGTACCATCCTTTCCTGGGCACAGCCTGCACTTGGATCAGCTTAAGCTAATCAGAGATACCTGGGAATAGTTTCCTATTAAGATGACAGCCATAGGAAAGGAAAAAAACCAAACCCAAACAGGTCCTAACTCATAAAGCATGCAAGAATACTTAATTTAACTTATATACTACCAGACTGCTCTTTCTAAGCAGGGAAGGGATTTGACCTTACATTGAAATACATTTTCCAGGCAAAAGCAAAGCATGTTAGCAGAGTGCTAACAACCCTGCCCACCTGCACGATTACTGTGCTGGCACTGAGAGATTTCACCTTTCTTTTGAACATAAAGCAATGCTCCAAATACTCTGGACCAAATGGAGAAAACACTGATTGTTTACAGAACAGCAACAAAGCTGGATCATGAGATTTTATTTTTTTTCTTTGGAAGAGCAGGGATTGCACTTTAATTATGTAATAAATTTCTGTAAGGTCTACTGCAGCTGCCCTGCAACTGATATTAAAAACAACTCAGGATACAGCTTGGCAGACATGCTGTAATAGAGAGCATCAGGGCTCTAATTACTTTCAACAGCAGTTTTAAGGCTGACACCTTTGAGGAAGTGAACGAAGGTGAAGCAGCTGCCTGGAAAGGTGGATTCTAAACACAATGTTTGCCTCCCGTACCACATTACAGCAGGGAATTCTGACCTGCTAAGCTCCCCAGTGCCAGCAGCGCAGAGCTTTTGGTGGCTTATTCAGATTTGTCTGTTTTCTTGCAAGCAAGGGACCAGAGAACCTTTATTCTGCCTTGCAAGTAACTTTGAGACAGTCCACTTGTTTCAGTATGTTCAGCTGCAGCTTTCCTCGTAAGCTTTAACGCACACAAAAAAAGAAAAATACCACATGGCAATAATGAACTAGCTAGAAGGGATGGAGATCAACCACGAAGAATAACACATATTTGCCAAAAGGAAGAGAGAAGTCTCAGTGTTGCATATAAGTATATACTGAAGAACAAGGGGGGAACGGACGGAAGAGAGGGGAAAAGGGGAAGAAACTGTTTTAAAATAAATTTCCCAGTCATAAAAATAAAAGGGTTTAATACACCACGGGGTCACACAGAGCTCCAAAAAGCAATGCCTGACCTCGCCCTAGAAACGAATCAATGAAAGGAGCAGCGCCAGCAACACCAACACGTACCGATCCTCACATTTCGCGTCAGATTTGCAGAGCTTCAGTCTACACGCAGGCGGGCTGCTGCTGCTCTTCCACATGCATTTAAAGATTATTTAAAAAACAGTAATTACGCTATCTCCCGTCCTGTGTAGCATAACCCGCTGCAGCTCCTCGGTCTCCTCCCGGGGTCAGGTTAAACCAGGAGCCCTCAGCACGGGACCGGGTCAGATGGGGACCCGGCCGGGGCAGCCTCCCGTTGTCACCTCACCCGAGACCCTAACCGGGGCAGCCCCGGACCGGACCCGCCTCTGGGGCTCAGGAACCGCTGCCTCCGGGCAAGCGGGAAAACAGAATCACACAATCAATTAGGTTGGAAAAGACCTCTGAGATCATCGAGTCCAACCTACGACCGAACACCACCATGTACAGAGAGCCCGATACCGCCGCTGGCGCCGTCCCTCACCCCGGGTTGCCCCTCACCCCGGCGCCTGTTACCCCGCCGGGGCCGCCTCCCCTCACGCCGCCACCACGGCCCGTGTCCCGCACAGCCCCGCACTCACCGCGGCGGCGGCATCGCCCCTTCGCCCGCCCCGCGCCCGCTGTGGCGGCGCTGGCGCCATGTGACCGCTGCCTCCTCCTCCTTCTCCTCCCCATTCTCCTCCTCTTCCTCCTCCTCCGCTGCCGCCGCCATGACAGGCGGGGCTGGGGTGGCCGGAGAACATGGCGAGCCGCGAGGGGGAGAGCCGAGGGGCTGTGGGGGTGTGTCCTGCATACCTTTTGCCGAAATCGGAAGAGCATCAGTAGTACAGAGCTGTACGGCTTTCACTCCCTTCAGATTTGCTGTGTATGTCTCTGCTCTTTCCAGCGGGCTTACACAGTGTCTAGCAGCTCTCTGTGACGATTAAAGCCTTTTCCAGCCCCTCGAGGTATTTGTTTCGGGTTTTTCGGCGTTAAATGACCCCTGGAAGTGCAGAGTCATAGAATTGTTTGTGTTGGAAGGGATCTCTGGAGATCCCATCCAGCCCAACCTGGAGCAGGTTGCACAGGAATGTGTCCAGGTGGGTTTGGAATGTCTCCAGAGAGGGGAGACTCCATGATCTCCCTGGGCAGCTGTTCCAGTGCTCTGCCACCCTCAATATAAAGGTCTTTCACACGTTGAAGTGAAACTTCTTGTGTTCTAGTTTATGGCCATTGCTCCTTGTCCTGTTGCTGGGCACCACCATGAAGAGTCCAGCACCGTCCTTTTGGCACCCACCTCAGATATTTTTATGTATTGAGATCCCTTCTCAGTCTTCAGACTGAACAGGCCCAGCTCCTGCAGTCTCCCCTCATAAATGAGATAGCCCAGACCCTGTACTTGTCCAGGGACTTTGAAGGGGGAAAAAAAGGAGAGTAGGTCAGACTGATGGAGGATGTCTGGGCTTGGATCCATCATGGATCCATCAGCCATGGATCCCTCACTCTGTAGTTTGAGTTGCTGTGTGGAATGTGAAGGGGTGATTTCTTCAGCTGGAAGAGGGAGATAGCCGAGGGAAACCTACCACAGCAACACTGAAACAAGGTGAGATTGGCCGTTAATGTGCCTCCATAGCAGCAAGATTTCCATCCTCACAGGTGGAGAGTCATGCTGAAACCTCAGATCTCAAACCACTGGCTTGCTAAACCCACCACACCACAGATCCATCTTTGTTCAGGACAAACTTGGCAGGTGTCCTTTCTCCAGGAAAAGTGTTGAAACTGGAAGACATATTGGGTTTATAAACCCTGGTGACATTTAGGAACAAACTCATTGCCAGATTTGCACAGCACAGTCAGGCCTGGGAGATTATTTTGTAAATACCCAGATTACAGAACTTGAGCTCCTAAGTGACACTTTGAAGATGGCAGATTTTGTTTTATTGAAGTGCAAATTAAACTGGGTTGACACATCCAAGCCCATTCTTTGGTGGATATTGCCCCTTATATCCAGAGATTATGGCAAGGTGCTTTATAATAACAAAAATAGAGCAGAACTCAGAACCTGTCAAACAGCTGTAGCTGCAGCCTTAGAGTACAGAGGGCAAAAAGGCAATCTGTAATCAGAAGCTGCAGTGAGAGAAAAAGGAGTTACAGCCTGTGGAGGGGTTAGTAGGTGGATGGCAAGGAGGTAGCAGGGATCAAGATGAAAGCAAGGTGCAGTTCATTGAGATAGTCACACAAGCAGCCCCCCATCAGGCAGCTTTGCAGAATTCCTGCGTTATAATGGCTAACATGCAGCTTTGATCTCTCTTACACTAATTTAGCCCAAGGACTGCAAGTTTGTGTTAAGCTCTTTTAGGTAAAAGCAACCTTAGCACATATGCTATCTGTATTCTGCAGACCCGTTATCCTGGAAGTCCTTCTTATTTGGCCAGTTGTTGCCCACCTTGTAATTCCAGCTATTAAATCTCTTCTAAGTCTTATCAATAAGAGTTTCCCTGGTGCTTGGATTATCATTTTATTAATGGCATTAATAAACCTTTACTTTTTTGTGTCCTTTACTGTAAGGTCTTTGAGACATTTCACTTCTCAAAATTCCTGATAATGATAATCTGTCCAGCCCAATTGCTTAATAAGATCTGTGATAACTCCTTAGTGTTAACTAATTGACCCACTTTCTATGTACTCACAGCAGGAGACAAGAACTCATATGAAGTCCTGGCAAGAAGCTGTAACTCAAAGTAATCCTGTGTCATTGTGGGTTGGGGTCAAAATTTGGGTTCCGTATGTACTCAAGCACTGAAATTTCATTTCTGTTGCTGACATATCTTGGACACAGAAATTACACAAGAGAAAAGGACAGTCAGCTGTAAAATATATTCTTTACATCCTGTCTCTTTTTAGATTGATCCATCTTCCTTGTGAAAAAGGAGGCAAGTGTACCCAAAGCCAAACAGAACTAATGTATATTATTTTTCCAAATCCAAATTGTTCAGAACAAATTTCCCCAGCTGACGTGTAGTGCTTGTTGACCAGCTGTGACAGAGAAGACTGGAGGAAACTCCAAGTATTCTTTCAGTAACTGAGAGGACTTGCATTTGTTTCAGTAGTTTCCTGTTACAACTGTTTGCCTACAGGCTGTCTATGGCTGAATTCCGTCTGCACATCCCCTGCTAGAGTTTCTAAGTGATTATGGTTTTGAGTGGCATAAAAAAGCCCTTGTAAGTGCTGGAGAGTTTATTTGGAGTGTTTGAGGAAGCAGGACATTTGTCTGGTTGCTCTCAAACCTCTTCCTTCCTATTGTTACTTTTGCTGCAGACCACTTGACATGTTTTTTTGCCTGCTTTCCCAAGGAAATAAGGTCAAATGACAGCTCAGAATATGTATATGGGTTTATCTGTTCTGCTGTCTCTTCTCAAGTGCTTCTGAAATCTTGGGCTGTATATATCAAATTTGATAGTGGGTGGAGATCGCAAAGGGATTGTATGCTAAATAGCTTTGAAAAAACAGATGTGTGAACAGGAGAGACTGTTAGCCACCACCCAGGAAAAGCCTGTTGAACAAGGTCATCCCACATACCCTTAAATTTATTAGGAGCACTCAGGAAAGAATCTATGGAGCTCTTGTGGCTCATCTATTGAAGGCATCAACTCTCTGCTTTGGAGGAGGTAGAAAGGCAAAAAGAATGTTCAGTACATTAAGACAGGAAAAAAGAACAAGATGGGAACATTTGTAAAATCGAAAATGCTTGCACATCTTGAATATTGTGTGGAATTCTCCCCAATGCACCAAGAAAGGTACAGAGAAAAACAATGAGCTGGTTGGAGACCTGGAATTGCTTCCTAAAAAAAAAAAAAATGCGTTTGAATACATTTGAATGGTTTAATTTGGAAAAAGACCGTGAAGGAACGTGAATGTGATAATGGTCAAAAAATCTATTGTAATAGACAAAGAGAATTCTATGTTTCTTATAGCATAAGATTTAGAGGTCCTGAGTGAAATTTCCAGGCAATAAATTTAAAATAAACTAAAGAAAGTATGTTTTCTGTAAAGTTACAGTTGTAACTTGCTGCAAGTGTATTGGAGAGGCCCAAAGTATAAATGTTCTCATGAGTGGATTAGAAATGGAAATGAGAAAAATGTCCATTGAAGCCTCTGAAGCATAATGCTAATGCAGCTGCCAGCTGAGGAAATCTCCAAGTAAAGGGGTGGATTCAGCCAGCAGATTAAGGCACCTAAATTTGGTTTTCAATGTGTAGGTGTCTCCATGTGAACCAGATGTCTAAGCTCCCATTATACTCAGCAGAGAATTAATGTGGGATTTAGTTACATAAATGCAGGCATCGTGTGCCAGTTTAGACACTGTGGAGTTTTCTACCTGGCCTCCTGCTCCAAGAAGCAGCAGGAATCCTAAAAAGCCTGTTCTGTCTGAAATCTCCTGTGGAAGTCATTGGTATCTCAGTCCACCACAGTTAGCACTGGGCACAGATGGTTGGCAAGCTGAACCCTGCTCATGGTTGCCCAGCGAGCTGTTCAGACCACATCAAGGCAGATGTATCAGTGTATTCTGAACAGCTGAACAGCTCTTAGCTTCATCACTGTATTGAGTAGTTCTCTATCGACTGCAGGAGGAATTTGCATGCAGATGAAAACATTGGCATGGGGACACTTCAGTCTAGGTGTCAGAACTTGTAGTCTTTGCCAGGCTGTACAGAGGGAATATTGCTTAGCTTTTAATGCTGTTTCCAGAAGTTTCCTTAGCTATCAGGAAGCAGATCAGTGAGTTGATTCAGCAAGTATTGATTTAGGAGAAGAATCCAAGAGATTATGTATGAATAAACCATCCTAAAATACTCGGATCTGTTGGGAATGAGGCTTGTGTGAAGGATTAGTGACTGTGTGTTGTATCATGGTGCATGGATATGGAGGGACACTTGGAACATGGCTGCATGACTCCCTAAGCCTGGAAGGTACCCAGTGGCCAAGAGTTCTGGGGCAACCACAGGTACTGCTGCTGACACTCAGAATGGCCAGTTCTTAAGACATTAGATCCTGTAGCTGAAAGGGATTTTTATTTTTTCACAAAGGTAAATCAAAACCAATTTGGTTGATGACCAGCTTTGCACCCTGTCATCTGTGAATCAGACCGGTTAGATCTTGTTAGAGTAGCAGAACTTGCCTAAGAAGAATTTAGGCTAATATTCAGCGCAAAGAAATAAAAAAGAAGGATAACTAGAAAAGCCAGATGATAATTAAATGAGTTTTGGAATGCTGAATAATTTTTTTCCTCAGTCTCTCATGCTTCAAATTATTTAGATTTTCTTGTTAGGAGCTAAAAAGCTTTTAGCACTAATGCTGTCCTCTTGGGCTGATGAAAGTCCTAACAAAACAAGTCAGCAAGCTGAAGAGTTTCTTTTTTGGATGTCCTACAACAAGCTATGAAGGAGTGTTTGCTTTTCAAACTGCATTGGGTACCAGCTGAGCTCCTGCACATTTTCTGTTTATTGACAGAATGCCTTGATAGTGCAATAAATTATAATAATAAATAATAAAGACTCCTTTTTAGTATTGCTGATGTCTACAGAGCATCTGTACCTCTCAAATGTTGTGCTCAGACAGAGACAAGAGCAAACCTAATTTGTTACAATAAACAGGTTGTCTCCTTTTTCCCATACACAAGACTCAGATAAGATCTACAAATTACCTAAATATACAAACCCATGCTAACGAAGCAGGAAACAAGTAGTGAGCTGGAATGATGAGCATGTGTGATGTGTCCCTAAAATCCACAGGAATATGAGGAAGGAGCCAATTGTGTGACAAACAGCACATGAGAGAATTCATAGATCTGAGGATCTTACTAAGAGTTGTTTTGTCTTAGCAAGGAATTGCAGCACTGAGCATATGGAGTAGTATTATCATGCTCTCTTCAATTCCCTTCAAATTTTTTTCCTTCATTTTTCAGCCTAGGCTGTGTTATTTTTCTACACTTCTTAACACTTTTAAGTTCTTCTTGTAGAGTCTCTCCAGAACTGTGGAAAAGTTGTGTTTTATCTTTGAGGTGTTGCTGACTAAATTCCATCTGTTTTTCATGTTCAGAAGTTCTCAATCTTAAGATCTGGGAGTGAGATGCTACATTTTCTAGGATTTCTTTTTACTGAAATAAACTTTCCTTGGAATCTGTGGAGGGAGGTAATTGGCTAAACATTCTGTCCAGTGTTGCTCAACTGTTCTTCAGATCACTTCACAGGCTCTGGAGTCTGGGCCAGCCTGGGCTGATTTCTTTTCCACTTTGGACTGTTTTGCAAGGTTTGAGAATGAAAACAATCCCATAAACCCAAGAAATCTCATAACTGAATTGGCTTTTTACCAGTGTATATTAGAACTCTACCAAGAGTTTCCTACCATCGTTGTTTCAACTCCCTGATAAGAGAAGGGAAGAAGTTTATTTGCAGAGGAACTGAGTCTCATTATCTTCTTTTTACAGATGTGGAGGTTTTAAAGCACAGAAAGATGAAGTTGTTTCTTCCAGGTCATCCAACAAAGTAGTGGCAGACAAAAAAATAGAAGTGAATCCTTCAGTGCTCATTCTGTTGCATCACACTGTCTTCCTGTTTTGATGAAAACTTCTAAAATGTCATTTTCATAGGTAAGTATGTGAGAAATATTCAGACTTCCTGAAAAGCCTGACAAAACCTTTAGTTATGTCACATAAAGAGAGGTTAGAAAGAGTTCAATCTGAGACAAAGACTCCAAGCCTGAATTGTCGCATTTCTGGGTTTTTTTTGGTAATTTTTTCTCATAGCAAGTATAATCTTCCATAAAAAGATACCTCAGCCTCTACCCCCAAACCTGTTGTACAGCAGGATGCTGAGCCTTTTTGGTTTTTTATACTGCAGGGGTTTTTTCTGCATTCTTAGGGATGGGTTTTCACTTTCCTAAAGCTAAGAAATGCGTAAGAAAGATGTATGTGTAGCAAGCAAAAGGTGATTTTCCAGTAATATTCATAGTTCCATTTTAGATCTATTCTTCCCATTGGTTTTATAAAATTGTGCTACTTTGTACTAACTGGGGGCAGTTCCTGCTTCTCTGTAGCAATTCTAATCACAGAGTGGTACCCTTCCTTTTCTTCTACCCCCCTCCAATTTGTCTTTCTTGTCTGTTTCTATGACACATCCTGAAAAAATTTCACAGCTTGACAATTTTCATGAACAATTAGACAGTGATTTAGAAACTTACACTTTAAATCATTCTTTTTTAGGGGCCTGACAAATCCTTGCAGTAAACCTCATCTCAGTATTGTTTTTTCAAAGATGTGAAATTCAGTAGTAGTTGTGTTTCCTGCCTTATGCACATGAGAGAAACTGCATAGGAAATTATATTCCTATAGCTAAGAGGACAAGAATTAGGAGTCATGACTGTCCCTCAAGGTGCTCCCTCATAAATCTGGATTTACTTCTTGCTGTCTTCATTTGTTATGTACAGTATGTTGATAAAATTCTTACTCCCATACATCATGTTGATAAAATACTTACCTGTGCCTACTTTATCTGTTTAGTTTAGAACCACTTGCAGCCAAACAGTTTCTTGTTGGGCAGTTAAATATCACTACAAGCAGGGATGCCTGGCCTCTCTCAGAATTTCCAGGCAAGCTGAAAGCAAAACAAAAAAGAATCCCCATCAGCAATGTACTCTTTGTTGCATCACTAACTTGTGGTTTACCAGAAAAATATGGTAAAGTAGGCTGTAAAAACCAGTATTTCTAAATGCAAGTTTTAGAAGTGTCATAAACTTGATTTCAATAAATGATTAAAAAAAAAAAAAGTATTCCTGTTGGTCCATCCAGAACCCAAGAGCTGTGCAGTTACATGTAAATTTACTTCTCATTTTAGCATGAACAAGATCTGTATGATTAAAATGCTTAAGGTAATTTGGGGGCCTATTAAATTAAATGAATGACTGGAGGAAACCATTATTTCACTATCTGAAAATTTCAAGCTCTAAAAGAAGTGAACTGCCTAAGGCAAATGGTGAAATTGGAAGATAAATACCACAGAAATCTATCCTGAATTGACATTGTGCTGTTCTAGGGAATGGCATGTTAATAGCAAGGGAATTCTGTGTGAGCTGTGAGATGCCCCCTGGTGTATTTGTGTTGAGACATTGTCCACGGTCAGAGCAGGACAGAACACCAGGGCAGGACACCTGAGGCACTGACAGAGGATGAGAAAGTGGAAAACGTACAGGAAGCTATGTAAGGACACAAAGCTGCAGAAGAGGGATTGGTAGCAATGCCATTTAGCATCCAACTGCCATTTGCAATAAGCAGAATTACCTGTAAGCTACTTAAGTTTAGGTAACATTTTCAGTAGGAGGAGTTAGGGGATGCTGTGGAGTTAAGGGGATGCTGTATGGTGATGGAGATCCAGCTGGGGAAGGGCTCAGCAGCATTTTATGGATGCTATAGATGGAAGGGAGGTTGGAGAGGCTTTGGAGAGCCACAGAGAAAGGAGTTCCATTCTTCTCCCTGATGTCTCTTTGACAGAGAGCATTGTGAGGGTTATGGGACCCCCAAATCTCCCTGTGCAGCCATGTGTCTGAATTCCTATCACCACAAGTCACAATATATTCTGTGTTCTTCCTACTGCAAATTCTACTTGTTTGAAGCTGCTAAGAAGAGGAAGAAGCAGGGAGGGGATAGGAGAAAAGGAACTATTTCAGCAGAGGGCAAGGGAGGGATAGAAGGTACTGAGCCAAAGAGGAAGGCCTTAGAGAGCAAGAATTTCTGTTCCTATTACAGGGGTCAAAAATCACTGCTCCAAAGAACCAGTGTCCTGACAGTAATGCCTGCTCTCCTTGCTTTCAGGGACAGCAGTGCATGGGCAGGTAGAAATCAAGTATGGCCTGTGTGCCTTGATGTTTGTGTGTAATCCTGAACCCTGAGCAGAGTCCCTGCATCCCAAGGAGCAGTGCAGTGACTGCTGGGACACACTCTCACAGCAGCCCTGGATTTCAGGTAGAACTTTAAAGTATCATTTGTTAGAGAAATGCTAGTAAGTAGCAATAGTATCTTGAAAAGGATAGAAGAGAAAGAAGTGGAAATATTTCAAGGTCTGAGATTAGGCTGATTGGCACGAGGAGGATTTAGAAAAGTCAGGATTTTCTTGGAATAGTCTTGTCAAGGAAGAGAGAAGAAAACTGTGATTGGGGTAAGAAATTCGAATCCTGTTGCTTTTAAATTGGTATGGATGGCTCTTCTCCAAACTTAAGTGGCAGTTCTAGATGCTAGGAAGTTGTCCTGTGGTGTTGATTATGCAAAACTTTTCAAGAAATAATGTCACATAAACCATGTATGACCTAAATATGTGTAGACAAGAGCAGAATCAAAAGCAGGTGATTCTAAGAGTTTTTGGGGGGAGCTCCTGCACTATAAATGACCTGTTTATAACTGGATATTTAGTATTTGCAACTGTCTTTTGGAGGATGACAAAACAACATGAGTTTGCTGCTTCATTCAAGCAGAAAAAGAGTATTATAAACTATTTTCATAAGTAAACTAATACCAAATCTCAATATTTTTTTGGATGCCCTTTTGATGGGAAAAAAAAAAAAGAGTGTATCATTTTGTATCATTAAGAGAAAATACCAGTGGTGTGGCCAGATATCTGATTGTAATGTATACATATTTTGGTGTTATTTTACTAATGAAAGTTTTGGTTCTATTGTGGATTAAATGAGTGAGGACAGGGAAATGAAGAAATGAAGGCAAAATCCCTTTGAACAGATCGATATTGGCTGTAACAAAATTTCATTTCAGCACTTCATTGCATAAAAATCTGTTGTAAACCAAATAATCCTGGTGGTGTTCTTACAGCCTTTGTTGCCAAAAAAAGAAGATAAAAATTTCAGCTTTCATTGTAATGAAAGCCTTCAGTCCCTGTGATCATAGGAATAAAGCTTTAAAGATTTGACAAATACAGAAAGTGATAGCCAATCCTACAGAGTCAAATTAAAAATAAAAATAAATGAAGAGACAAAGGGAAATGTCTTCTGCTGTTTTTAAAGAAAGCCCTTCTTCTGTTTTTACAAAGACCAGCTCCGGGTTTTGTTAGTGCTCAGGCTGGTAATGCTGAGCATAAGTCCCAAATATGTTGTCTGGCAGTGCACCAGTTTGAGTTAAACCAAAATATATTATCCATTCTCCTAAATGCAAGCTTCTGCTGTACCAGATTTTGAAACCAAGTTATCTGAGAGTTACAAAGCAATACCAGATGGTGACTGTAGGTTGGCTGGAATTTGCGGTCTCTCTCGTCTTGCCACATGTTTCACCACTTGGAATATTCTAAATTATATTGTTATTTGTCTCCTTGGCTCAGTGTTCCTTTCTTTCATGTCCTGGACTGGTGCAATTCTTCATGGTTTCACTAGGTGGGTCCCCACAACAGTGCACTGGGGAAGAAAATTGTTGAGTAGCCTGAACACACTCAGGTAACATTATCTGTCAGCTTTATTTCCTCTTTCTTTGGCAGAAGTTCACTGCACCACGTGTTTTGATGTACAATCTGGTGATCAGAGTGTTGGGAAGTTGTCATAAGGGGGCTGGTTCTTCCTAGGACTGTTGCATTTCTAACTTATCTATTTCAAATGGAATTTAAAACCAACGTGGAGGTTTTTATAGCCAGTTAGGTCCAGTCCTATCAATTTTTGCCAGTATTTTACCTTTCAAAGGGTGATGCAAAGCTGGTTGATCAGCAGTGTTACATATACCCTTCCTTTCCAAAATCAAGTCATCTTTAATGCTTTGATAATTTCTATACTAGTCAAAAACAAACAAACAAAAAAATCCTTTTTCCATGTGTGTGAAGTATTAACTCGATGCCTTAAAGATCTAGAAATAAAACTACACACTTTCAAGACAGTGTAGGAGATAATATAAAGGTTGGTCTTTACTGGAAGCCTCCAAGGGGCAGATATGGAAATATTCATCCTCGCATGAGGTGAATACAGTTGTATAATTTTAGTAAATTAGCATAATTGACATGAATCACCAGTTCGAAGCATAAATGATGAACTAATTCCCTCTTTTTGGTTCCACATCTTCTGTAGCTCCTCTTTAGACAGGAACTGAACTTTGTTTATGAAAATGTGCCTCAAAGAGCTGGTTCCAACCCTTGGCTCCCAGAGAGTCAAGACAGGATAGAAGGGGCCTTGGACCCCTGGGGTTTGGAGCTGATGCCTTTCCCTGGTCTTAAAATTAAAACCAAAACACAGTTCATGGGGAAAAGGGGTTTTTACCTCTGTATTTATTTCAGGATCCTGGGGTACAGCACTTCATCCAGGTGGAATGTCCCGAAAATGCATGCACCCCCCTCACACTGAAATACAATTATAGGCCTTGCAAAATTAACATATTTATCAAAGATTCCCCAATGAGAGGCTCGAGTGAACCTCCTGTTCTGAGGAACCTTCCCTCTGGATGGGATTTTTTTAGTTTACAAAAATATGTTTTGGAGAGGACCTTGGTGTCTGGGGCTCCCAGGATGTTTGGTCTCCTGGTTTAACAGTGCCGTGGGTCTCAGCTAAGTTATCAGTCTTGGAAAGTTACAAATATGTAGGCTAAAAGCACTAAGAATACATAAAACTATATAAAAGAGTATGTAAGAGGGGTATAAAAGAAAAAGGAAAACATCATTCTGGCATCCAGAGCCTCTGGAATGTGTTTTGTCTTTCTGCCTATCAGGGTAGGGAAGAAGTAGGGAGAAGTACTGGAGCTAACTCTGAATACAATAATAGGCTACAGAGGTACAAATATATGTGTGAAGAATACAGAGAATATACAAAAGCAAAAAAGGCAAAAATCAATTTGATGTCAATTGACTACTGTTAAAAAGAAAGACTTTTCAGGTAAAATCTTCAAAACTTTTCTTTCCAAGTGTTTTATATGTGTGTATTTAACATGGAAAAGTATTTACCTCCTAGACCTGACCAAAATGAAACCCAACACAAAGCTTCAGATATCTGTATCCCATAATGCCACATAGAGAAGGGACAGGAAAAATAAATCATATATTAACAGTATTTTTAATGTCCATGGTGCTCTGATTGAGGAGGCAAGTGGCTTCACCCTGAGAAGAAGAGAGGCTGAGAGAGGATCCTTTAACCTGCAGATAGCTCTACACTCTCATGTCCAGGCTGTTTCTGACATTCAAACTTGTACACTTAAACCCATATGTCTTTATAGTGTAGTTTGTGACAATGATTTAACTTAAATGGTTAACTCTTACTCTGGGAGGCCTATCTAAAGGTAACTTCATTGTCCACTTCTCCTATCTTGGCACCTACAGAATGAAGTCAAACCAGACAATTGCCATTACTGTGAGGTTTGAGATTATTTTTTCTTCCTCCTTTTCTCCCCTCTTATCCAGGCTCAGATTTCATCTGCTTATTTGACATGATTAGGCAATTGACGTGGAACCCTATCAAGAAGCACAAACTTTGATTGAACTAAAGGTTTTATTCCTTGTGATTTATATTTAAAGGGCAAAAAAGGTTTAGAAAATTCTTACATTATGTATTACAGAGATAAACTGAAATTAAAATTGATTGTTTTCTTGCTCAGTAACCAACTTGCATTAAATAAAACTCATAATCATTATTGACTATTTTTAAAGTCAGAAAATCTTGGTTTGTCAAATGGAAGATGAGAAAGGCTGTCACAGTGCACATAGACATTGGCAGTACTTTATGTCAGAGATCTGGCTCAGAATTCATCCTCAGGAGTGACTGTAGCATCTGATTTCTTGTTTTTACCAGGTAGGTAGACAGAACCTTCTGTCTTTTACCCAAACCAGTTTTAACAGCCTGCTTGTCCTCATTTTGATGGCAAGACTCAACTTGGAAAAAAATAGCTTCTGTACTGTTTTAGCTGACTTATGTCTCTAAATTATGGTTATGAGCTCCAGTAGTTCTCTCTCCATTATCAAGCTTGCATCAGTTACAATCCCCCTTCTTCAGCTGGGGTCCCAATCTTCGTTTAGGCTGAGTGCAAATGCTCTAGGAATCCAGGGCAATGAAGAGCCACGGGAATTCCAATAAAACCCTGATTCAGTTTTGGAAAGTGCTTGTGTGTCTGAATCTGAAAGCTCGATGTGGGTAGGAGGATCTCATGCTCTCCTGGAGTAGAGTCACCCTCTGTGACACACACTCTGTCCCTGGGCAATGACCGCAGTGTGGTGGGAGTGCTCATCGTTTCAGCTTGCAGAGTTACAAACCACACAGCCAGACACACTATATGAGGCTGGTCTGCTCACACTTGTCTGGCACCATCATTTCCTCTGGGAAAATGGCAAAAGCAAATAGCAACTTGTCTGTTTGCATGTAGGCGTGAGCCTCCTGAGAACGCAGAGTTTGGCACCGTGTGCAAGTGAAGTTCAAACGTCCTCAAGCTATGAGTTGTTGACAACTTCTCTCAGAATAGACGTATAAACTACTTAAAGCAGTTTTGGTGCTGCCTTATCTCAACATTACCTTCAAAACTTATCATGATTCCCTTGTCACTAAGTCACCCTGACCTGGAAAATGTGCCTGTGGCAAAGGGTGTTAACATTTGCATCATCCCACTTGTCTGCAGGCAGAGGGTAACGGCACTTACAGCCTCATCGGGATCCTGGGAGAAGCAAGGCACACTCCATTAAATGCTTATATCTTGCTGCCCCACAGTGGCTGTGTTTACAAAAGGAATAATCCCCACAACAAAGGCAATGGTGAACATTTCAAATAGCAGCAGTTTTTCAGTCAGGTTATCAGCTCTGCAAAACAGGCATTGCATTTGCACAGTTCTGTGTTTACTACTCTGAATTTGAATGCAATTAAGCATGGCTTAGTTGTCCCACCTATGCTACTAGTGACAGACCTGTCCCTCCTTTTGAGGAGGTAGTATAGAAGTGCCAAGTATCACTCTTGGACTGAAATCAGGGGAAGGTAAATACACCATATAAATATTCCAAGGCCTCTTGAGGCTGAGAGACAGTGAGCGAACCTTGGCTACAACACCAAAAATCTGAGAGTTGTTAATGGAGGATTAAAGTGGCAGGCATCCTCTGGGCTGCAGCAGGATTTAACAAATACCTGTGAATGAATTGTTCAAAAGGACTCCAAGGCAAAGCTTGACTGCAACTTGAAGTGTTCGCAGAGGGAAAAGAGACAGCAGTCCAGGATCATGTTACTCATCTGATTGCAAAGGGTTCTGTTTTCAGCGCTGCCCCCAGGGCTTTACCTGATCTATCCAAATAAGTCTGCCCTTCCCACCCTGCAATCATTCATACATAAACAACTCTAAATACTTTTCTGACTGTTCTGCCAGTTTCAGCTCTTCTTGCTTATTCAGTGCCTGCTCTCCTGCCAAAACAACAAACTGAGCTCATGTGGGTTGTGGATGGGGGCAGAGGCAGGCAACAGTGGTCTGCTCATTTCCTTTGTTTTTCATGTTTCTCTTTGGCCTTTCCTTGGGTAGAATCCAAGGGATGGATCATTGCTGGTTCCATCACGATGCAGAAGGAGCAGACATCACTTTTCAAACAATGACAGCTTTATGAAGCTTAACAATCTCAGCCAAAGTCTTGATGCTATCATCAGTCATGTCTTTCTTCCCAGTCCCTGCAGGTGACTGCAGCTGGCAGGAGATCTTTTGACAGTGAGATTCTCTATGTTATCTCTTTTGGACCAAGCCTTTTAATAATTGGACAGGAAGATCTGGGAAAGAGATATGCTGTTTCAAGGCATAAATAACATCATGCTGAGTGCTACAGAAAGCTTTTATTTAATTTAGTTCGATTTGGTTCAAACGTGGTCATCTGGTTTGTGATTTCTGTAGATTTATGCTCAGTTTCTTCTTAGACCACTGACTGTCATATACCAATCATTTCACTGTGCCTCCACTCCTCAGCTCTTCAGTGGGAATAAGAAGCTGTTCCTGACTTACAGGAAATGGAGATAGAGTGATGGGATAAGGAGTTTGTGAGATTTTCTGATTTTCTAGTGATAGAGATCCATATACATAACTGAAACATGGGGCTGAAATGCCAAGTCTTTGCTACTGAAAACAAGGAAATGTGGAGAGCATTGCTGGTACCCTGCCATCAAATCATGTGTTCCACCCCTATGGAGAAAGTCAGACCATGCAAAGTTAAAACTATTTAAGCTGTCAGATATCGAGTGAACTTAAGTTTTGGGTACTGTGTCTGACAAAGTCACTGTGATGGTGTCTTGTTAAAAGGAAGAAATGTTTTACAATGAGGGTGGTAAGGGACTGGCACAGGTTGCCCAGAGAGGTGTTTCCATCCCTGGTAACATTCAAGGTCAGGCTGGACAGGGCTCTGAGTAGCCTGATCTGATTGGAGATGTCCCTGCTTATTTCTGGGGCTAGATAAGCTTTAAAGGTCCCTTCCAACGCAAACCATTCTCTGACTCTGTGGTTTAAAGAAGTTTAATTCTTCAATTTCCTTTTTGCTAGTTGTGATGATTACTCAGAGCTTCATTTTAGGTTACAAAGTACTTTTGATAGTGATCAACTTCACCTTTTAATCTGCAGGTATTAGACTAAGGCTGTTTTTTTGCTTCCAACACACCAGAAGGATTTACCTAAATAAATTAAAAAAAAAAAAAGAACCTCAACTAAGAACACACACACATTCATGTTTGCCTTTTTTATTCCCCCACCCTTTTTCACAAAGGGGCAATTGCAGCACTTGGCCTTTTCTGGAATGTAATCTGGGAGGTGATTTCGTTTTTGCTGTGGTAAGAGGAACAGCACAGTCCTAGCAGCAACAGCATCCTGCCAGCTGGTGCTGCCACCAGAGCATCAGCAGGAGCCCTCAGCCTCAGGATGAGCAGCTCCCCAACAGCTACAGATCAGGGGCAGCATTAAAGAAGCATTAGATGGTTTGACCTATGGCATTTTATGATATTTACTTGCTTCCCAGAAGTCTGGGAGGCTCTGGATTTCTTGGCATCTGGCTGAGCCAGGAAGATAGATTAACTGAAGGACTGTTACTGTTTAGTCTTGGGTAAGCCCTTGTGGGCAGCCAGCTGTTTTATTTTGTGTACTGCACAAAAGGTTCCTTTAAAACTGTGTGTTCTAGGGATGAAAGCTTGGAAGTGAGAAGGTAAACTGGGATTTTTTTGTCTTTACACAGCAGTCTTACTAGCCAGCATTGTTGGCAAAAGCAAAGAGAAGAGAGAAAATTCTCTCAGAGCAGTGCTCATGCACACTGCCCTGTCATGTAAAGTTTAAACCAGAAGTGTCAGTCCACCATGGTGCTAAGGGCCTGGTTATAAAATTCTCTTGCTGCCTGTCCCTAGCTGTTACAGGTCACTGTTGGAGCCTTTTAACATGCTGAACATGTTAAAGTTCTGAAAGTTAGGATCCAAAAGTCTAATGCTGTAGCTGGACTAAAATCACCATCCTTCTGTGTACACGGGGCTCTGCTGACTTCAGTGGGTTCCTCCATAGACAAAGGTGCTCACCTAGAATTAAATGCTTATCTGTAAGCAGATAATAGATGTTCGGTGTCCTCCTGCCAGGAGACAGCCTGAACAAAACCAGGAGACACTGTGAGGTCAGTGATATTTGTGTAAATGAAATGGTGTGAGCTTTCGTGTGTCATCCTTTTATAGTGCCATGTTCTTGTACCACAGTTCTTACTTTCTTTCACATTTTAAAACATAAAAATTATTGTGTGCTCTCTGCAGTACAGCTCTTCCTGCCAAAGCTGCCTCGGAACAGAAGGAAAAGACAGCTTTGCTTTTCCAGCTATGGCTTTTAAAAACATTTTTGTCTGATTCGGTTAGGCTCCCAGAGAATGTTCCATGGATATGTAGCATATTATGTTAATACTGCAGTCTATCTATGCTAAACCCTTTATCATTCCACAACCCTTTGAAACAGGGAAGGCTTGTAAGCCCTGGTTTACAAATGAGAAAACAGTAGCACAGCACTTAACTCCTGTAAGATTTCTCTTGGGCAAAATTCCCACATGGGAAGTTGCCTTCTTTGTTCTTGCCTCAGACCACCAATGTCAGTGATGTGAATGAACCACGTGGGATTGTGTCCATGCTGGAGACAGGGAGAAAGGAGATATAACCAGACCTACTCCCACGTATTTCAATAAAACTGCAAGCACATAGTACTCTGGAATGGTGGGTCTTAAGTGATTTAGAGTAGGCACCCTCTAACATCCTGTAAGGAAAGAGCCAGGGATTCAGCTATTTGTGTGTAAGTCTCAACCTGTCTTTGTTTTCTTATGCAGAAATGAACAAAATTTAAAATTGATAAGCATATTAGTAAGTTAATGATTAAATTACTTAACAATGTTGGCCTTCAGAATGCCATTAGGAAGCATTTAAGCTAATAGAGAGGTCTCAGAATTCTTATTCCATCTTCTTGGCACACCTCTCTGTCTGTACTGATCAAATCTTTGAGGTTTTGCTCACAGCTGTTAAGAGATAGAAGCTTTAATAGCATGTGTACGTGTATTGTATGGGCAGGTGAAAGTCCAAACAGCTAAAAGAAACTCAGGTCTCAGGTTTTCAGGTTTATATATAGATTTTTTTCTGATGCAATGAAATGAAAAACAAACCCATAAAGCATGTGGACCCATCCCAAACTGTGGGTGAACGCACTTTTAACCCCAAGGCAGTGTAAGCAGAAAAGTGCTTGCTGCGTTCAGGCTTCTGTTCTAGATTCACTCAGACAGTTCCAAACAGTTTTGGTTTTCCTGTCAAGTTTCTGGACATACTTAAGGAATTGACATCTCACTAATGTATTAAATGAGATATATAATATTAGAGGGTCTCACCAGTAGAAGCTGAGATGTAATTTATATTGTCAGTGTAAAAACTGGCATTGTAGTTGTGACTCTCTGTCTCCAACCCCTCCATTACTTCACTGCTTGCCACTGCTTGGACTAAAACTTGCAGAGCAAGTGCAGCTTTTCACCCCAGGAATTTTTGCTGTCTGCCAGTGGCTTGGGCCTTGCAACTCAGTTGTAGATTTCCCTTGTGACTTGAGCGAACCCCACAGTTGGTGTGCAGTGAGTATTCCAGGAGTTTGCCATTTAACCCCCAAAGAACAGATCCATAACGCTGAAAGGAGTGCTGTATTCATAGGCCACCTATGTAGAATCTATTTTACCACTAGAGAAGATTTGGGGATAAAACAATTCTTAAACTCACAAGATTTTCAACAATGGAAAAAATTACAAAAATATACAAGATGGGTCACTAGGATTGTGTTTGTCAGTAAAGTGCTTTCATAGCTGTTCCAGCATCTCATCCAGTAAGGGGCTGACACACAGATTAATTTCTGCTGTCTACATCAGTTGGCTCCCCTAGTGAACTTGAGAGCTGCCTTTCTCATGTCCTAGTGATAAAGAGCTTACTCAGAGTCTGGAACAGCTGCTCCAACCTGAAGCAGAATATCTTGTCACCTACCCCTGATAGCAGTTTCCTTTATATAGGTCACCTCCCCCTGATAACAGTTTCCCTTATCTCTTACAATAGGGCACTCAGATTAATGAAGGAGATAAGGTCATTAGTGTACTCTGTAAAATGCCCCTTTTTTCTGTAGTACAGTTTGATTAGAACACATTCTTGGTTTCAGTTTTGATTTGGTTTTGGTTTTGTGTTGAGTTTTCTTCCTTTACAGGTCCCTTCAGACAGGGTGATAATTTTTACAAATCATAGCTTATAAATATATAATGTGCAATTCATAAATAATAAATTATTATTATAATTCCATTTGAAAATGCAGCTGAAATTTGCTCATTTTTAGGCATTTAATGCAATTAAATTTTCAACAATTTAATGAAGATAAATGGATGGAAAAAATGGGAATTGAAGTTTTTGGAAAGACAGTTTCTAGGAACTCTTAATTTCAAGGGCCTTTTTCCTTCTTAGCCACTCACAACCGTGCTCAGCAGAGAGATGAGGAAGTTGAGCCACCAGATATACTAAACACAACACTCAAGTGTGTGGTCCCAACTTGGCAGTGGGTTTGGAGAAATTTCAGAGAAAGGCTGAAGAAAGCAATTTCTTTTTTAACTTGTCTTGAATTGTAATAGCTAGTTCTATTTCTAAAGGGAACTCTCTGTAGTTCCCAGGAGAAAAGAATGTAAATATGAGAAATGTTTATGATAAGGTGTTTGCTTTGACCAATAGAAGGTCTTTTCTCTGTTCTTGTTATTAATTTCTTTCTGGTGCTACACAGACACATGGACATGATCACAGCAGCTAAACTTACTAGAGGGAAGCTGCTGGATCTCTCTCAATCATCCTTTTTAATAATATCTATCTATATATCAATCTATAAATAAAACCTTCTGATCATCAATCCATCAACTCTGAGTCTTTGTAAAAAGGGCCCTGAAACATAGGGCCAACAACACACAAGTGTTCTTTGGTTTGGTGTGCAGGGTTGTGTCTGGGAGTGTGGAGCCCTCATCCCTTTACACCTCTCTTGCAACCTTTCTCAGGTGTTTTTGCTTCGGAGTGACTTTGAGCTTGGTACGGAGCAAACACGGTCTCAGCATGGTGAGAAGAGCTGTAACTCAGCCCTCCTTGCATTAACACTGGCTGGACCAGACACAGCAGTACAAAGTTCAGGCAGCTCATTGAAGGCTCAGCTGGACTGTTCTGATACAATTTTCTTTATCTTATCAAAAGTTACCCAATGAGCTGGTGAGTCCAGGCTGTTTCTTGGTCTCTGGTTCCTTGGCTCAGTCTCTGTCTTCAGGCTACATGAGTCAGCTTGCTGTTCTCTGGCTACTGTTTTCTAATTATTTGCCTATTTTTTCTCTGGTCATTTTTATCTGTAACTATATGTTAGGAATATTTTGGTTCACAAAACTCTGACTTGCCTTAATCCATCTCAGAATAAAACATTTCCCTCTCACATTTTCCTAGTTCTGTCTCTGAACGTAGCCACAAAAATTTTGATTACTGTGTGTACTTAGCCAGGGCATTTCAAGTTCCCTGCCACCTCATTTTCTATGCACAAAATCATAATAAACTTGTTTGCTGCTTCCCTGCTTACAAATTCTACATCCTCAAAATGATGATTGGATATTAATTAGCAATTGCATTTTCAAAGGGATGGTCAGAGCTGTGGTCAGCACCAGGAGCCTGAAGCAGTGGGTTGTAAACTTGGCCCATGATATTTATTTGATCTCTCTGATCTGAGAAATGTTCAAATCATAGTCTAAGACCAGTACAGACAGTCTGTCCAGACAGAAGTGAGGCTGGTGGGTGCATGTCAAATGCCAGCCTGCGACTACTACTAAATAAAAATAATTTTCATATGTTTAGCTCCAGTTTTATTTCTCATGGTATGTGGCCAATGACTCATTTCTTCTGAAAGGCCTGTCTTTGACCACTTACTTTCCAGCTGACCTTATAAGATTGCACTATGTGTCTGAAAAATCAATTTAAAAAGAACTGAAATACACTTCTATTATATATTAACACGTGTCCTTGTAAAGAAAGGCCATGATCTAAGTATGCAAAAGCTAATAATTGACCAACTTGTGGTGCCATACTATTTGTTCTATTTATTTTCTTTGCAGAAAGCATGCAAACTCTTTGCAGGGACACTAAGAAAAAAATCTGCAGAATACCCACACCAAGTTTAAATAGGCACATTTTAAATGTTGAGCAATGATTATCAGTGTTTATCACCAAGGCCGTAAAACTCTTCTAACAAAAGAGAAAATTTAGATTTTATAGGTTAATAGTAGTGCATGAAAAATAGGTTTACTTTGGCTCCTTGTAAGACTTAAAAAAACCCCAAACAACTGAAGATCTAATGTGATAAAGGTGCATGAAACGACAGGTTTGTGGTTTTGTGTTACAAGAGACAAGTTCAGCATTTGACTTCAGGAAGTTTCTGAGGGCACTATGAGGCATCCAGCATTTACTCAACTGTGTCTGCAAACCACTCGAACACTGAAGCTCAACAGTGACATTTGACTCCGAGCAGAAAGTCCTTGTGGTCACCTGGGGGGACAAAGAGGACAATGCATTCCTGTGTCAGTTGTAGTGGCAGAGGGGACATGGCCTGGAACTATCATGTCCAGTGGCAGCTGAGAACTGATTTGGCCTCCAAATTTGCCTTCCTTAATTTGGCTGCAAATCTTTTGGAATCCTTTTCCTCCAATGAGAACTGCCCTGTGCCCTGGAAGTATTTCACTGCTACAGATTTCATTCCACAGGACTATTTCTTCCCTAAACTACTTTCACCACAAGAATCTTTCATAGAATAATGAGCATAGAATCATAAAATAGCCTGAGTTGGAAGGGACCTTAAAAGCACCCAGTTCCAACCTCTCTGCCATATGCAGGACACCTCCCACTAGACCCAATTGCTCAGAGTTCCATCCAAACTTAAACATTTCCAGGGATGGGGTATCCACAACCTCTCTGGGCAACCTGTTCTGCTGCCTCACCACCTTCACAGCAAGGATTTTTTTCAGTTTGAGGCCATTCCCCCTTGTCCTATCAGTACATGCTCTCGTAAATAGTCTCTCTCCATGTTTTCTGTGGGCTCCCTTCAGGTACGGGAAGGCTGTAATTAGGTCACCTCAAAGTCTTCTCTTTACCAGTCTAATTGGTGTAATTTTGAGAATAATTTTGAGTTTCTATGCTCATGGTGGTGCCACACCTTCTTTAGTTTCATGGTACTTCCACATGATGCCAGAACCTCTGGAAAAGTCTCATAATATTTAAAACTAGCTCACAGTCTGTAGGACTAAGGTTCAAATGAGTCACTCTTGCCCTTTCTCAGTAATTTTTGGGAGAACTCAGCTTTCCTTCTGGGCAAGGATATACATTCTAGGAAAACATCAGAGGACTTGGAGCATTTGAGTAGTTAATTTTTATCCACATTGTTGTAAGGTAATAATGATCTTTCACCCAAATAAGTACATTCTTTAATTCAGTTTATAACTCACAATGAATGTGAGAGATGAGCTAATCTGTGGTGCTTTCAATTTCAGCTTTGTATCTTGAGAGCACCAAGCTGTAAGGGTTAAAATTTTTTTCTCTGACTAAGAGTTAAGCTGGGGGCTGTATTTGAACAATGTAATGACAGGGCAGACCCAGCCCTGGTATCCAGCTGAGAATTGGACACTAATCTTTTGGTAGTCATACCTCATTTGGCCTAATTCTGAGATTAACATTTACATTCTGGGTTAGGAACATATTCTAATCACCTGTTATTACCCTGTTATCATATTGAATATAATCCCTTTCATTAATATATTGCCATTATCTTTTTTGTCCCTGTTTCTCATTGAAAACCTATTCCAGAACTTACTTGCTCTTCCACATAAGAAACTTCTTTCAATTCTAAATGTTTTCATTTCAGGTTTTTTTTACATTTTTTTCTTACAGCAGCTTTAAATTTCAGCTTAATTGATTTGACTGAGAACACTCTCAGAGTCAGGCTGGTGTTTTTTGAAAGAGCTTATAAATCTCTAATTCCAGTGCTCTCCAGTTTTCTTAAGGAGTAAGTACATGTTTCCTCCTGCCCAGTGATCCTTTGATACCAAAGGAGCTATTTATTTGCTTAGAGCAATTCTTCAGTTTTGGGAGTTCGTTTTAATTTTGCTTTTGCAGCTTGAAATATGTGGTCTCTCACAGTAGTTATTAAAGAGAAAAGCAGCACATACTGCCCAGGATCAGCTTTGCTACTAGTTGCTTACCTAGAGGATAAATAATGAAGCAGCTTTGCTGTGAAGAGAATTAATGAGGGACATCATTTTTTTATGGATAAGAAAATTGCATCATTCACTCAACTTTGCCATTGAAGCTGTAATTTTTTGTGTGATTTGGTGATAAATATTTGTGTGACCTTTGATGTGTGCTTGTTTGGGTATTGGGATTGCCTCAGCTTCTCTTTTAGTGTTAATGAGCAGAATGCACTAAAAATATTTTTCCTGAACTTGCCCTTACTTCATGGGACATCAGTGCTCTAGTGGGACTAAGCCTTCTGCTAGGGGATTACTGTCAGGTTCTGCAGACATGAATGGCAAAAGTTGTTCTCTCATCTCCAAAAAGATTAAAAGGAATTGAGTTTCCATTTACAGGAGTGGAAGTCTTGCTGATGAATTGAATGACAGCAAACCTCACAGATTTGAAGAACAGCATAAATGTTTCTCCAAATACCAAAAAGTAAATTCTAAGTATTAACTGCCTAAGAGTGGCATTTGACTATTTCATTAAATCAAACACATTGTACCAAGTACTTTGCATTTTATTTTGGCAGTGGGATACTATTTTGTTAATATGGATCCTCAAGTCCTGATAAAAACAAATCTTCTGTTATGATAAGATTGCAGGATTAGCCTCAGCTTTAGTAATTAATGGCCTGCTTCCAGCAAATTTCATAGGGAATGCTTCAGGCTGGTTTGAGATATATGTGCCACATATGTTTATGTCTACATATCAGCAATTCTGCATCTTATAGTATAAAATTAGACCTCTTTATGGTGGATTTTACATATGGGTGGTTCTCCTATATTCTTAAGTAATTATACATTATTTAATTACTCTTGTAGTGTATGCAGTCAAAATACAAATGTGTTACAGTTCTGATTTGATGTTCCCAGACACAAAATGCTTGTCATGATAATCTTCTAGATATTAAATATCAGTTCAGATATTCATAATTCTGATAATTCTAAATAACTGATAATTTTATTAGATAATAAATTATTATCTAATAAATTATCTAAAATTAGATAGTAGAGTAATGTTCAGTAGAGCTTACTACTGTACAATAAAAATATCTTCCACATGATCAGCCTCGTGCCATCAGGTGTAGTGTGGATGGGCATGAGGAAATTTGACAGGAGGATGACTGCTCTCTCCCTCCTTTCACCCAAGCTGTTGTGGTCCCAAAGCATCTTACCAAGACACACTGGAGTGCAGCACTGAGGCTCTTGGAACCACTCATCTCATGGTCAGCTCCCAGTGGACACAGGTCTTGTGCAGACCACAGTAATTCTGGGCATAATGAACATATTTCACTCAGAGAGCCTCCCACATTTTCCACCCACATTTTTATGTATACCAGAAAATAAAAGAAATTTGTATTTGACTAGAAGACCATAAGGTCAAGATTATACACTTCCTGTTTTCTCTGAAGCTTCCAAAAATGCTTGTAGAAACAGATGCAGAAATCATTGGCATCTCACCTGATACAAGACTTTATTTTTTTTTTTCAATCATCCCCCTGCTCTTCACTCTCCCCCAGTATGCAAATTCTGTGCCATTCCTACACGGGATTCCTGATTTTATGCCCCTGTCATCCAGCAGTAGCACTTTTTCACACTTTGTGGCAGACTTCCTTGGTCTGTAGAAGTGGATATGATCTTAACATCTGTTCTTTCCAAGCAGATGTTTGTATCCCATGTCTCCTGATTCCAGCAGGCAATTGCACTGTATTGATGCTCACTTTCCCAGCATTTTGTGTGAGCTTCTCACTGTGTCCTCATGCACTAAAATAACAGAAATTCCTGCTGGTTGCTTCTGTTTGTTTGGCTGTCTAAGCTGATTGTTGAAGAAGGAGTAAAGAGCACAAATAGGGAAGTCAATTTGATTTCAAATAACCTAAATTAAGACTGTTGTTCTCTGTGCTCTCCCTGCAGAGTTGAGTACCCAGAGAGATGAGAGGACTGGCTGCTTCCTGCTGGAAGTTAAGTTGGCCCAAAATGGGCACATGTCAGTTACTAATTACAAAGGTAAGAACTACTTTCATTTTATGGGGAATATTCAGCAGAAAATAATCTGGTTGCGTGGCCAGCATAAATCTGAGGTTTCATGTTAATTACCTTGTGCCTTTCATATGTTACTTTATGCCTATGTAGGAATATTACAACTATAACCTCTTCATCAGTAACAGAACACAATCAATTAATAATTTTGTTTGTTTGTTTTTCCATCTGTCTTCAACACCTGGAAGTTCTCTTGAGCCATTCCTTTCCTTTAACTGGCTTTTATCTTCAATGTTATCTACCGAGCTTGCATGTCTCTCTAATGTTAACTTGTAATTTTTTCATTTAAAAACTCTAAAGTCCAGGTAATTTGCATAATAAGACATAATCAAAATTTTAATTGAGAATAAAATAATAATCTTAATGAAGCTATACTGAATTACAGAAATTATTTTTTGGGAACTCTTTGGATTCATTGTGGGGACCACTTTTACGCTCTAGGGTCATTTCTAGATAGTTGTTGCTTCTAAAGCTCTTCTGATAAGATTTTAGACCCTCTTCTTAAGAAAAACAATAAAAATAAAATGATTTTGAGGTATTTTGAAGCAAAAGTTCTTCCTGACATGAAATTATGTTATTATAAACCTTTCCTTACTGTCATTTTCACCATTTTCTAACACTGTAAGTCAGATTCAAAGCTACTCTCCTGGTTTTAGAATCTGACTGCATGAAACTTGTTAAATCTGCACTTGCTATGTCATAAATATATACTTCTTTTGTAATTACATCAATGCTATGGTAAAGTACAATCTGCAGTCTTTAACTGGATATATCCATCACCATTCATGGGTCAGTATGTTTTGCTAATAATCAAGACCCCTGGTACCTTCATCATTGTACATCTGAGGATTCCTCCTTGTGTAGCTCATTTTCTGCCAAAACCAGGTGTGTACAGTGAGAATTGTGTTGGCCTCTTCCTATGGAAGTGGTCTCCTGACAGGCATTGAACAGAGTGAGGAGTAACTTCTGTTTAGTTTGCAGAGAACCTGGGCATGCAGGAAAGCCAGCATCTAACATTTCCATCCTCTTGGCACAGGTCTGAGCTGCAGGTCTCAGATGCTACAGCAAGGCTTTTGGGAAAACTCTTACCCCTCAGACAGAGCAGCCATGGCCAAGCTTCCTGCTGGCCATGATTCCTGACTGATGTTAATTCCTGGACCACGCCTTGGCAGTGTCTTGGAGAGCTGCAGACAACCTGAGCCAAAGCTCTGCAGGGACTGTGAAGAGTTTAACAATCAGGAGAGTTCTGGGACAGTGCTCAGGCCTGTGCCTTGGTGCTCTGGTTTGCTGGTGGAGATGACAGGTCTGAACCACTTTTCTGACCTGTCACCTTTTGTCCTGGGGAGATGGCATCTTGGATCTGCATGGATGCTCAACATGACTGCCTGTGCCCATCGCACCACACATGGAAAAGCATAAAAGCAAATCCTGCAGCAGCGCAATTACACAGAATAGGTACCTGGGATTAAAGTGTTGGCATTGTTGCAAACAAGCCTACTTTGGAAAGACTGTGCTCTTATTACAAGAGAAATACAATTTATTTATGAAAACAAGGAGGAGTTGCCATTCACCTCTCATGCTTTTCAGATGTTTGGTTCTTGTTGCACACACGTTGTGATACCCATAGGTCCTGGATACCAAGGTGTGTAGCCAAGCAAAGTTTAGGTGCATTCTGATCCTTTGGAAGCCATTGTGCAGAAGAAGTTTCATATCATTCTGCTCTTCCTGTTTTTATTCAGTTCTCTGTCTCATCCATAAACTATCACCTTCTCACTGATTCTTCACACATAATATGATTCCTGGGGCTCTCTTGTTATTAGTTAATACCATGTGAGACAACATTTTTGAATTGTTTTACAATTTTTGCAATTTTGCTTTCTCTAAAGGGAGCCTTGCCACTGGTCTTAGCTGGAGATCAAGTGGAAGAACCCTGCTACAGGTGTGTTCTGGGACACTGTGCCACCAGTGCCTTGCAGCACAACAAATGTGAAGCTAAATATGCAAAATTTATTTTCTGAGATCTTACAGACTATCCTGGAATCAACTGCTAATGATTGCTTTGGAAACCTCACCTCCTTTTGCATCTGCACCACCAAGCAGTAACAGGCTGATGTTCTGGGGCAGTCTTGCCCCCTTCACTCCAGAAGGAAAGTGGTGTTCCTGCTGACTGTCCTGTCTGAGGCCCAGCACACTCCATGCCAAGGAATAAATTCTGATATTATCACACAGAAAAGGCTCTCAGAAAGGATGTTTGTAATTCTTCACCTCTCTGAATTCTTCCCAGTTCACTGGGAAGAACATGGAAGTGCTTTCAGATTCATGTTGCTGAAAACACTTTTTGTTCTTATGCCCACACATATCTGGTAGAACCACGCTCTGCCTCCTTTAAATGTTCTTTTAGCTAATGTACTGCATTATGCATATTGTTGGAAAAGAAAATGAAAAGCAGGCTCCTCTTGAATTCTATCTGTAATTCTCTGTGTTAATTTGCACAACTGACAAAAATCACTCAATATGGGAAATTAATCTTTTTCCACTGGCTTTGCATATAATCTGTTATATTAAATTTTGATTGAGGTTATCTGTCTAACTTGTAGGCCTCTATATGCAAATCAAAAGCTCAAAGTATTGTGTTTGGCTAACAGCCAGAAATTCTGACTCACAATCAGCAGAAAATACAAAAGAAATTTTCCTGTATCAGTAAGGAGGAAATTAGATACTTTAAAAAGGCTTTGTCATTTCTTCTGTGACTCTTAAGTACTAAGAAAACTTGAGGCTGAACAGCATCATTCCAGTTAAGGGAAATTTTTTTTTTTATATAAAAACCAATGTAAAAAAATAATGTCTCATAAGGTACTTCAGTCATTGGAAGGCTCTCCTGGCTCTCAGAACCAACAGAGGCTGTGTGAACTTTGAAAAATCAGCCACAAGGGCCTTCATCAAGCTGTGGTTCAAACAAGGAAATGTGTTTTGCATGTTTGTACTTAGCCAGGTCTCTCAGATACTTTCTAGCAGAGGTGACAGAGACTATTATTCTTATTTTACTCTTACAGTGTAGGGATACAAATGAGAAACATGAACTTACCTATCAACACAGTCTGCAGAAAAGTGCTGGCACTAATGCAACCACTCAGCAGGGTTCAGGTCCCAGCACCATGCACCCATCTGATTCCCTGTGCCTGCATCTGTTCCTGTGGGGTCCGTGCTCTGCAGCATGGGGGGAACCTCGTGGGGATTGTGGCTCTGGAGCCATGAGGATGGGACACAGTGAGGCAAGCACTGCAGCTTCCAAACAGGGAGCCTCCTGCCAATCCTTGCACAGTGCCTGTGCCACGGCCTTCCGTGTACCAAATAAACCCATTCCATGGGCCCACTCATTCTGAACGAAGACTTCTGAAACTTTTTGATACCCAGGATCAGTTGTCAAGATGGACAAGATCTGCAAGTGAAAAGGGAAGTAAACTCAAAAAACAGCCCCTTCCTTTGGCTGTTTGAGAGAAATTAGCAGTCAGATTAAATTAGAGAAACAGCCTAGAAAGTTCCTATGAAACTGCTTCTCTCTCACTTCCTCTCCTCTGCATTGTGGCTTGGATGAGAAGACATTCTAGTGACTCAGTGAATGAAGCAGTGCAGCAGCTCTGGAGGGAGTGACCAGCACTCAGCAGAAATGGTGTGATAGGAGGGAGGGAGCTGTAGGGCAGACTGTCCTGCTGGGCTTCAAGTGACAAGAGAATTCATTGCAGTAACCACTCACGTACCAGGTGTCTGACAGCCTGGAGAGGAAGCACAGCCACCTGTCCACAACCTCTCTCTTTCAGCATAAGTATTTGTCACTCTTTGCTGCTGTTATGTTCCTGGGGACCTTCTGGGAACAAGAAGGTCCTCTCATTAACTTCATTATCTCACCTTGCTTCACCCACTCAGGCTTTCCTGACAGATTTGCAATTTCTCCTGCAAATATCCCCATGGAAGGCAATTTTAATTGTAGTTTCGCTGCAAACAATGCAATTTAGCTGTCCACAGGAATTTCCTCATGTTGAATCTATATTCTACTTGACTTGAAATCTGCACCCTGCACTGTGCTGAGTGGCAGCAGGTAGCAGGTGAGTGATGTTGGGGCTGTGTCCTCTCTGGTTACTACAGCAGGCTTGTGCAGGGACCACTGCATCCCAATACTACATCAGGTTAATTAGATTTTTCTGGTAATTAAGTTAAGGAGCCCTATGCAGCATGTTCGAATTCAATTTAATAAATGTGTTGAACAGAAACTGAGCAATCAACTTCAAGCGTGCTCAAGGAACTGAGTGGCAAATTGGAGAACAGAGAAAGATGGAGAACAAAATCAGAGGGGTGAGAACAAGAGGTGAAATGTGAAAAGAAAGGGACGGGCAGAGGAGGAAGTGCAGCGATCAACGTGGCCAAATATTAACTTAAGAAGAGAAAAAAGAAAAAAACCACTGTGATGAAGCATAGGTAGGTGCTGAGATATTGGATACCAGTAAGGTCTTGGGCATCCAGATTTCAAAATGTCTTGATTTTTAAGGATTTTTCTCTAAATCCTGGAAACATGTTTAAAAGGTTTCAAAGTCCCAAGTAAGAATATAGGTATATGTATACTTAAGAAATAATGTGGTCGATCTGAGAAATTACAATATTTATCCTGGTATGCAGTACACACATTAGTTATGGTAATTAATAATTTAGTTCCCCGAAATGGGACTTCTGCAGGGTTTTGTGCCTAAAATATACTTAGAGATTGCATGTGTGAACAACCTACATTAAATGCTCACAGTAAGATTAATATGTCATCTGCAGAGAAAAAATAGTAAGTTTCTTCACAGATAGCTTTTTTCTCTAATACAATGTATATGATATTACTAACAACAAACTTTAAAGCATTACCAAAAAATGCTGGTTTTAATAAAGATTTAAAACCCACAAGCAACTCACGTAGTTCTCTCCACTCACCACTTTTTTTAGACACACTTTTTCATTTAAATGTAAAGTCTTTAAAAAATCTCTCCATATTGCATGTGAAATCTCAGCACAAAAGTTCGCTGGTGACATATTATTTTCCTTACAGCAACTATAATCGATACAACCAAGGCTCAAAGCAAAGTTTTATGGCTATTTTATAAACTTAGGAATGTACTTGGGGAAATTTATTATGGAAAAATTGACTCAACCTGTATTTAAGGATTAACTAGGGCAAGTCCTGTGGCAGGGTGTAGCCCAAAATATGCTGCTTCTGCTGAGATACAGGTAAGGCTGAGTTATGGTAATGGGGAGCATTCAGGTGCTGTAGGGGAGAGGCAAAGTGTGGCTGGTGTGTTTGAAACACTGTTTTTGTTTGCCCCCCTGAGGGGTCATGAAACCTATAAGTATTTGAGTGATAAATGTGGCTACCCCATCCCTGGAAGTGTTTATGGCCAGGTTAGATGGAGCTCTGAGCAACCTGGTCTAGTGGAAGGGTGAGGCAGGGAGGTTAGAACCAGATAATCTTTAAGGTCTCTTCCAACCCAAACCGCTCTGTGATTCTATGATATTCTCCAAAGTGTTTTAGTAGTCATTTGTCTGTGAAATTAGTCAATTAGATCCTTACATGGTCTGGAAACATGATTGTTGGTAGTCAAATTGATCAAAGTAACTTTATATCTCATTAAAAGTATTTACAATGTTGTTTGTTCATATGCTGCCTACATTTAGCCTTGAAAGATAAAAAGCAAAGAAGGATATAAACATGGTGCCTTAATGTCTGAAATAATTAAAGATTATTTTATAGCTGGGTTTTATTAACACTTGATTTTACAAGGAGTCAAGCTCCTAAAGTATAGCAGCTGTAGGAGGATTTAGGCTTTGTTTTGTTGTTGTATTTTTTGTGGTTTGTTTTGTTTTTTTTTAATGTCTCTAACCCTCAGAGCTGCAATGAAAAGTTTAAAAATATGACTGGAGGATCAAAGGTCATATTTTGGATCATAGAGGGTCAAAGGAAAAAAAATAAGAATAACCCCTTATTGTGGTATTCTGAAAGTTATAAACCTACTTAAGGCAATATCCTGATGTGGGGAAGATTGATTTGTGGGGTTTTTTAGGTTTGGGAGTTTGGTCATGCTGCCTTTATGTCACTTTCTGAAACTTCTTTTACAATAACCACAATTATTCATACAAATAATCTAAAAGAAGAATAATTAATTTAGGTTTAAAATACTAAACATAGAAAATAAATTATAATATTGTGGGAAACGATTTTGCATAAACAAGGGAAAGGACTATTTAGATGGCAGATTTTATTTCACCTTGAATATTTGTTAATTTAATGAAGAATCTACTTGCCACGAGATCTACTTGCTTGCGATAACTAATGCTAAAATCCTTCTAAATAAATTCTACCTTTTCTTCCCTAATTTTTTAACTTTCAAGACCACGGTATCTAGAAAAATGTGTGACAGTTTTTTCATAGGCATGCTTATTTGTAATTTTAAAATTTCTTTATTCCAGTCATTCCCATATCCCTTGGCAACAGCACTTTGTTGGCAGAGTTCATGTAAATGTTGGGAGAAAGCAGGTGTTACAGACCCGTTCACATCCCTTCCTGACCTGGTGTCAATGTTGTTGACCTCTCTCTCATTCCCAGGTCTGTTTCCTTCCATGACATCCTGTAGGAACCTATAGGACAGTTGTCTATTACATTAAAGAAAAGGGGTCATATTTTTATTTAATCCTGTATGATTTTAGAGAAGTGGCTACAGACTTTACCCCTGACCGAGCTTTGCAGCTCTTAAAAAAAGAGATTTCCATAAGGAGGGAAATAAATCTGAATTCTTGTATTTCTTGATGGTAACCACTGCAACCCTGTATTTTTTCAGAAGATTTTTGAGGAAAACTCTTTCCCCTTTGCTCCTCAATCATTGTTTTATAGAATTCTCTAAGACTTGTTGGGAGTGATTACAGCGCAGGCTTTGTGAATGCATACACACACAGCTTTGAACCCAGGAAAAATCTGAGTTTAAGTGCTGTGATCAAAGGTCTGTGGCTGTAACGGGCTTAGCCTTATCCTCAAATTCAGGCAGTGTTAAAAGCTGCAGAGATTGTCAAGGAGATAAGAGCCACTTCTAAAACAAACTCTCATATTTTGATGCAGAATGTATGCTTGTTTCTATCCGTATAGAAACCACCTGCTCTTCTAAGCAAAAGACACGTCTCTCTCTCTCTCTCTGCTGTCCCAGACTCTCAGCCCTGGTGGCAGCCTGGCAGCAGGGGTGGCACTGCCCTGGCTTTGCCCCAAGGCAGCAGCGCAGCCACAGGTGAAGGGATGTCGGAAGCTTTTCCTCCTCTGAGACCCTGTGACGCCAAATCCATTCGCCCGCCGGGGCCGAACTGCCTCTTTCGCTCGGCTGAATTTTCAAGAGCGTTGAAGGCTTTTTGGAGGGAGGGAGCGGAAAAATCTACGATCAGGAGCGGACTGCGGCCCTCCTGGGCTTGGCACGCATTCCCTGTCAGCCCGGGGGAGGGCAGCCTGGGGTTTTGCCCAGCGGGAATGAGCCTGCCGGGGCCCCCTCCTTGCCCAGCGCCATCCCGGGGCCGCTGCAGCGGGCGAGCTGGGCTGCGGGGAGCGCGGGTGGGGAGCGACTGCCTCGGGGGAAAGAAATCACCCTCCCTTAGGGCACGGCCGGGAGAAATCCTGCGGGGAGGGAGGCAAGGAAACAGCCTGGGAGGTCGGGAGGGAGAGGAACCGCGCCGCCTTTGGGCGTTTTTGGCAGGTGAAACCCAGCCTTTTCGCCCACCTCCGTGCTCCGGCAGCTCGGGGAATGCAGGCACAGCTCCAGCTCCTCTCCCCCCGCCGAGGGGCCGGCGGGGCGGCCCGGGGCGAGCGGCAGCCGGGGGGAGCCGTCGGACTGCGGGGAAGTTGCGTGGTGCTCGTTTTGCAGCTCCTGGGTACCCTGCCGGGGCTCTCGGAGCGCCCGGGCACCTCCTCCCATCCTCCTGCCCTCCTTGCTTCCCTCCCTTCCCGGTCGCGCTCCCTGCGGGACTCCCCGCTCTGCCAGGAGCGTCGCCCGAGCGCCTTCCCCTTTTCGGGGTTTTGTGGCCTCTGGATGTTTTGGGGGTTGTTTTTTTCTCTCTCTCTCTCTTTCGGTGAGAGTGCGGCCGGGCTGGGCGAGGGGAAGGAAACTTTCTCCCCCCCTCCCCCAGGATGCTCCGGATATTTTTGAAAGGGCGGAAGAGTGAGAAAGGGAGCAGCGTCTGTGAGGGCATCTCATGCTCTTGCGAAGGTCCCCCCTGACACCTCGCTGCTGGAATTAAAGACTGGAGCTGGAGAAACTCCTCCCCTTCCCTCGGCTTCTCTCATCTTCCCCCCTCCTCTTGCCCCCCCCC
>VZRF01004966.1:554906-710407 GCA_013396875.1 Vireo altiloquus
CCCCGCGCTTCCCAAAATTTCCTAAGGCCATTAGGAAGGGGGGAAAAAAAAAAGAGAGAAAAGAAAAAAGAAAATAAGGAGCCTGGACTGACTGCGGCCCGTAGGACGGTGGGGAGAGGTGGAACAGGAGCCTCCCACTCCAGATCCATCGCTAAGCACCGCGCTTGGGGGAAGGCATGGGAAGCACTGCCATGGACAAGAAGAAAGATGCCTCCAGCAGCAGCAGCAGGAAAAGCTCCAGCCACAAGAAACTCATGTTGCGAGTGCACATCCCCGTAAGTGGCTCCTCGCTCTTAATCCCCTTCGGCAGCTGGCGTGGCTTGGGCATGTTTTTCTCTGACATGGAGCGCAGCGAAAGGCAGGGAGAGGTGTTTCCTGCGCCGAGCTCTGGAGTTTGGGGCATGCTGGGCTAGGGGTGCACCCCCGAAACAGGCGAGTCCTCCACTGCCGGGGTGGGCTGAAGAGTGGGGTCTTGGCTCCCCGTGCCGTGCTGGGAGCTCAGGATGCAGTGTCCGAGGCACGGAGGAGTATCCTCACTGTTGTAGTTTCAGAAGCGACTCTTACTCCCTGCTGTACAAGTGCTGCTGTGCCTTGGGCTGTGGGTTTGGCTCAGTTGGTCTCACCCAGTTCCCTCTCAGACTCGCAGCACGGTTTTAGCAAAAGGTCTGTTCACCCCCAAACTCTGGTCTCAACATTCTCAGCCGGGTTCGGCTCCGGGAACTGTCCCTGCCTGTGGCTGAACCAGGGTTTAATCTGACTCTTCCCCCTCTCTCAAACTTCTGAATTTCCCAGGGCTGGGCAGCCCAGAGCTCGCTCAGATTTGGATCCAAGCAGTGCTGGTCATTGCCGAAAGAGCAGGGCAGTTGTATTCACAGTGGAGCAGACTGGTGAGCCATGCAGTCTGTTGACCAGCTCTGTTTTGTTTTGTATATTCCACTATAAAGTAACATGCAAGAAATTATAGTATATAGATACAGAATAACCACAGATCAAAACTTTCTCTCTGTTTCCAGTGAGTACTAAAAGGCTGACTAGCTCTGTCTTCAGAATTACATGCCTTTCAAAACGTAGATTATTGGTTTTCTTTACTATTAGGATGTTCTTGTGATCTATGTATCTACTAGTTTTCTATTCTCAGTCCTGATGTACTTTTGGTTTCAGTGCTTCTGGCAAGAAATGACAGTCTTTGTCTTTTCTGTGCACTCTGTTGTTTTATTGATTTTTGGTGTTTGGTGTTCTTTTGTTTATTAGTTTGTTTTCAATCTCATAATATAAAAGTGGGAAACAGTTCTACCCGTGTCTCTGCCAGGCCACCAAGGAGCAAAAAGATATTTCTGGTTGTAAGTTTTTCCTTTGTTTTAGGAAAGAATAAGAAGTCAAAGCAAATTTATTAGGTGTTTTGAATGTGTGGAATAAAATGGAGGAAAAATACATGACTCTTCTGCAGATTTTATTTTTCTCAGGGGAGGAATGCAAGCCCAAGAGCCCAAGCCAAACTTCTGGAGCTCTGAGTGCATTCAGTTCTAGAAGAAAAGGGTCTGTTTCTGCTAACATGGGTGTTGCCTATGTATTTGTGACAGAAGATTTTAGGCAATAAACTTTACCATGTTGCCAGTAGTACTTCACAATAGGCATGTAAAATACCAGCAAATAAAATGTACCACACCAAAGCACCACTCACCCTGTGCTCATTATTCCTTCCCACCCTGCCTGCAATATTGTCTCTGCCATCTCTTTCCACTGGCTTCCCCCCCCGCCCCCCACCTCTGACTCAATCTAGCCAGAAACTCTCGTGCAGCTGGATCCCCACTGCTGCACCCAGGAGCTGCATTTTCTGCCTGCTCAGAAGCCATAGGTAGTTTTGGAGTTTCCTGTGGCTGTTGCAGGATTTCACAGCATCCAACTGGTGGTTTTGAAATACCTGCTGACCACCAGATATCTCTGACCACACCAGAACTTAGAACAATTTTCCTCCTTTTATGGTGTGAAGCTAACATGAAAAAAGTACCTAAGGAACTCCTTTGCACTAAATCATTGTTGACAGAGGAATGCTAAGGCTTTTCCCTAATTTTCTCCCTAATCTGTAGACAACCTTTCTTCATGAGTGTTGCCTTAGTTCTGTCTTGGATAGAACATTTTTAGTAGTGGGTCATCATTTTTCATGTGCATCCATCTCTTGGCTTTTTGCTCTGCAGTTTGTCACCTGAGTAATGGTAGTGATTCAGATACAAGCCTGCAAATTGGCCTGAAGTCAACATAAATTTTGTTGTTCACCCAGTTGGAAGCGATTCAAGATTTGGTAATGAGATAACACCTTCCATCCTTCCTCTCCGTCCCCAAAATTTGATCCTTCTCTTCCATCCTACATCTTTCTAGCATTCCTGAAATGGCCTAATGGATCCAGGGTCTTTCAGGTTGTACACACATTTTTAGTGGTTTTCTGTAATCTGGCAGAGCTTGAACATGGCTGTGCTATAAGAAAGAACATTTTTCTCATTCTCCTTACTTGACAGTGGAATCTGCATTTGAAAAGATCTGTGTAGACTGGTTTTTTTTCTCTTTCATAACCTTGTCTTGGCTGTTGTTTTTAAGCATCATTCCTATTATTTCAGTGGCGCCTGTCAGTGTAGCTGTAGTTGTCAAGGGAGCTTTCACCAGACAGTAAGTTTTATTTTGTTCGTCCTCTTCTTTGTGTTTCTGTGAGATCATGTTTATTGCTGAGACATGTAATTCATGCTCATTTGGATCTTCAAATTAGGAACAAGAGGGGAGCTAACAAGGTCTGAGTAGGAGAGGAGAGAGGAGTCAGTTCTGAAAGAGAAAGCAATAGGACAGAGAGGTACTGTTGTGATGCAGGCTGGCCTAAAGCATTTTAATTGGTCACACAGAAATGCTGACTGAAAGAGTAATACATATTGTGAAAAGGAAAAAAAAGAGTGAAGGATGCAAGATACACTATAATTAGGTTAGAGGATTGTGGAATAATAGGGATTTCTGAAAAGAAAGTTGTACGTGTTTCTTCCCTCTCCCGCATAGGTTGTTTTGGGTCTCTCTGTGACAGTGGGAAAAAATAGATCAATTAAAGAAAGCTGGTTTGTGGTTGCAACACTCCAGGGCATTTCTCAGGTACATCTTTCTCAAGGAAGAACAAGACACAATACAAAAAATCTGGGAACACTCTATTTTCACCTTCTTTCTGTGCTCAGTCTCCTTCAGCACAGGTGGATGGTGCCTTGCCTGTGCTTCTGGGAGAGGTGTGGACCACTAAGTTCTTGCAGGTTGGCTTTCCTCACTGTTCTCAGCTTGTGTTCAGTAGCCAAGAATAAAGTAGGGGTCGCTGTATTCTGTAGTGTGGTGGGGAAGTGTTTGCTGGGTGGCTGGAATGATGGAACATCTTCTTGCTTGGTTGTTGTTTTCTTTGTAAATACACAACTGACTTAAACTAGTAATTTAGATGGATCATAATATAATTGCAGGAGCCTTTTTAAAGGTTGTATCAACCTCTGTCTGTCACAGCAGCACATTCAGAAGTCTTGAAATTAGAGATGCCTAAATGGAAATTTCTGGTCCAAATATCTTTGAAAGCTACTACTGATTTAAATAGAAACCTTTGCTCTCTAGATGCATCATATCTATAATATGAAGACATTAGCATTATAAAATTCCTTTTTAAGCCATTAGAAGCTAATGCTTGCACATTGCTTTGAACATTTTTAAAACTATTCTGAGATGGGATGCAATTGTCTGCTACTGAGTAGGAGCTCACAGCAGTGAGATCAGAATGTTCTTTTGTCATTTTGCAAAATCGATCTGTTCTAATGTTAACATTGCCATTGTAGGCCCCTGGTGCTGCAAAAGAAAAAAAAAGGTATTCTGCTCTTGCTTACTTTGAATTTCATCTGGGATGGTTCAGTCACTGCCAGCAAAGTTATGTTGTATTTACATGAGCACAACTGAGGGCAGAACCTGTCTCAAGGACTTCACTATGCCAGGTGCCAAGCACCCGCTGCTCTCAGCAGGTGGGAATTGCAGGAGCTTGGCACTTCCTTGGATTTTTCTCAAACACATTGCAAGGTGACTTTTTATTCAAAAGAACAAGGAACTTTTGTCACAATAAGCACAATAATAACATCTGTGAATGAATATCAAAACATCGTTCAGTGAGGTGGCTCTTGCCTGTGGTACTTCAGCCCTGACAGCAGAGTTGATGCCCTAGAAGGATGTGCTTGGAGATCAGGATTCTTTATTTTCAATGCCACACAAAGAAACATCTCTGGATACTTCCTCCCATTTCTTTGTCAGCCTCTGTATATTTGATGAGACTCTTCAATGTCAAAATTTGTTGCTGTTTCCAGGCTTGGTGTTATGTTGGGATGCCAGGCTGAACATCAGATGGCTTAAATATTTCTAACCCGAGAAATGACAATGATGTTCTGACAGCTACTGTTAGCTCAGGCTCTGCCCCTCCATCTTGCTTTCCGCACTTGCAAAGTCATTAATGGCAGCATGCCTAATAAACCACTTTGAAATGATTTTGTTCTGTCACAGTTTTTGCAGGGTGCTTCTTGTCTCCCAGTAATTGCAGGGTGGGCTGATGAGAACAGCACTTCAGTCTAGGAGTCGCTTTAGGAAGCTGCAGATGGGGAATAATCTGGTGAATTCTTTCAAAGGTGAAAAGAAATCAGCTTCCAGTGTGATCTAGGAATGAAAGAAATGTTTGTTTTCTGGGGGAAAGGCAGTGAAGGGAGAGAGAGACAGAGGAGAGAGAAATGTTTCCCTAAAATTAAATCTGCAACTGTTCTCCCTCTCACTCTCACGGGGCAGGCTGTGAGTTATCCTGAGCCTCTGTGGCCTTGAAGTTTAAATTTGGATTCCTCCCTCAAGGGCTGATATATTTAAGACAGGAAAGGGCAAGAGGTATTTGCTCAGGAGTGTTGAGATGGCACTTTGAATTTATCTTCAGAATAAAATAAAGGATTCATGTTTACAATCATAAGACCTAGCACTGCAATTAAGGGAGCTCTGTGTGTTTTTTGTTCTAAAGCATAACACAAACAGACCATCAGCTTATAGAAAAGTGTGGTGTCTTGTAAAACATCACTTTTTCTAGTAGGAGATTCTGCTCCTAAATGGTTCACCCAACTGCCTTTATTTATACCTGTGCCTGTGAGGACTTCAGGCTCAGAGGAATGTGAATTTCCTTGGAGAAGTAAGTCATGAATGTGTAAGGAACCTCACAGAAATGTGGGTGTGAGACTTTTGGCCTCAGGGAAGTTTACACCATGCTGGTACTGGGTATTAGCGGAACAGAAGAAGAGTCATACTCCTGTGGGATCAGGAGTGAAGTGGAGGGTAGTGATCTCCACCTAGGAGGTTGTAGCACCTGTTCACAGACCCACAAGGTTTAGCTTTTGCTCAGCTTCTCCTGGGCACCACATTGCATTCAAGGGAGCTACTCAGATGTGACTGAAACCAGAATTCAACCCTCATTTTGTTGATGGTATATGGACAGTCATGGAAGTAGGCTGGTGTGCCCAGGTGCTGGCTTGGCAGGGCTAATGGGAGCAGAAAGAAGCCAAAAAGTGAGTCAGCACTGGTTGCCCAAACTGTGGATATTCATGTTGAGTGAAGTGACACATGTGTTTCTCATCCCTTTGAAGGAAAGCTGAATTTCTATCAAAAGGCATCCCATGCATAGGGAATAATGAAAGAGCAGAGTTGGTTACAAGAGAAATGCAGTAGCCAGGAAGACATCAACAGCAGACAAGAGATGTCACAATGTGGGCTGTTTTACCTTAGACTGATCACGGGGCTTTGGGAATTGGCTCCAGGCCCTGATCTGGTTGCAGGGGGCTGCTGTCTCAATTTTCTACTGTTGCTTGCACAGTAGGCACCCTGGAGAAAGTGGTACAGTCTCAGAAACAGGGAGACTTGTGCATGTCTTCAAAGGCTACAAGAAAATGATTTCAATCTCAAATGGAGTGTGGTTTTTGTCCTGAAAAGGAAAACGTGTGTACACACAGGAATACAAGATGCCATCAATAAATATAAAATATTATTGGTTGGTTGGTGATACAGTGCTGTACTGCTACTGAACTATTTCTTGTACCAGCAGTGAGCTAAACCACTGATGTATGTGACAATTTCTGCTGCAGAATGATTTTTGTGTTTATTCTTTAGGTAGTTGTAGAAACTGGAGTATAATACTTCAGTTTAGTGTTTTCTTCTCTCTTAAGTTGTATTGACAGTATTACTGTCTCTCTTAAGTTGCTTGCATATAAATACATATGAAATCTTTAAAGCATGAAAGCATTAATTACAGTAGAGAAGTGAAGCATAATATGGTCTTTCAGTTTTCGACATTGGGGATTCATAGAATTCTTTATAACATCCTTCAAATTTTCATAAAATTTAGCTTGACAGTAAATTACATTGTGTAAGCATGACCTAGTGGGATGCAGAGCAAATGCATTGCAGTGTGTGTTTCATGGTTGTCATTTATTCGACACACCGTGACTCTTCAAACCTTATGGTCATTATTGCAAAGGGTGCCTGTGACCTTCTGCTCCAAAAACAGAACCTGTGTCATAAGCTGAAAACTTAATCTATTTTTATGACCAGGGTGAGAGAGCTGTATGCCTTTTTTAAGCTGCTGGAGAACACGTTCATACATCTGGGGATCCATTAGGAGGAAGTGTGTGCATTATAAGCATTATCTGCCATGTTGTGAAGCCTTTATCATCATTTCTTCACAACAGGCATTGTGCAATTTTCAATCAACTTTTTATGTCAGTAATGCTGCTGGAACAACGAAAATAAGAAAATACTCTGCTTCTGCAAGCTGAAGAAAGCAAACCTCTCAGAGTGCTGCCTGACAACTCTACAAGACACAGGACTTTTCCTGCTCAGTTGTGAGCAGGGGTCTTTTATGAATGACTGAAGTTTGGGTCTGGTTTGTGGAAGCTACATGCCTGTTGATTCCTTTAGAAGAGGTTGGAAACATGTTTTCTGTGGAATTGGAGAAATCAGTACGTGGTGAGCTAGATTAGGGGTAAAATGTGAGTCCAAGCATGAAGAAACTTTTCAGTGAAGACAAGTGCTCCATAGAAATGGGGTAGCTTTAGGAATATGGTGAGCTAAACAGGTGCCATAAGCATTGCCTGTTGCCTGCCTGGTGGAAGAAATGCATTGTAACCTGCTTGCCACTTATTTTGAATGGACTGTACAAGGAAATCTGAAAAGAGGAATTATGTATGAATTATGTGTCAAAACTCTATTTTTACTACCTAGCCTTAATCCTTGTCAAATTTCCACTGATAACAAGTCTATTCTATGCCTTTAAATAAGTGTGCATTTAATGTGTTTGCAAAGCCTGTGTTGCCTTGCTTTTGGCCATGTGGCTTTTAACAGGTCTAAGTGCGAACGAGTGTTTTTACAGAATCTTGGAATTGTTGAGTTTGGAAGAGAGAGATCTGGAGGTTGTCTAGTCCAGGTGTTATTGCTGACCCAGTGGTCAGCTAGAGCAGGTTGTTCAAGACTGTGCCGCATCAGATTTTGATTTTCCCCAAGGATGGAAACTCCCCGGTTTCACTGCTCTGACAAAACATATTCAGGCAAGTGAAAGTTACTGGAGACAGACTATTGTTCACCCACTACACAGGCATATGGTTGGATCTTGTTGCAAAAGCATAGAACAAATCTGAAGAGTGAAATTGGATTTGGCTAGTGGGAATGTACAGAGTTCTGGGAAAAGGATTCTCTGAGATGGGTGTCAAAACTGGGGGCACAATAGTTCCAAAAAGGCTTGAGAAAAAAAGGAAGAGTAAGGACGAGGTAAAAAAAGATTCTTAGTCAGTGTTATCATGCTGTGTATGAGTTTTCCAGCTTCTCAGTTGATCATTACATCTTCTGGAATGTGATTTTCATCATGTGTTATCGTTCCTTTTGCATAAATTCATTAGAGGGGGATTTGCTGTTACTGAGTATTAATCACGGCTTCTGTGTTGGAAGTGTGGTCTAAACCAAGAAGCATGAGGAAAGACAGTTCAGGGATAAGAGCATTAAATCATCAGCAATCTATGTGGGGCTGGCATTTAGTGATTCTTAGAGAAATCCAGCACCAGGCCTGAATTTTCCCAAGGAAAAACATTTTACCTTTAAAGAGAACAGTTCTGTAAGCATTTCATGTTCTCAGGAAAAGATTGATAGAGGTTTTGTAGGCATCTCTTGTTCTCAAAATAACAGGTGCTATTTTTTACTTTAGTTTGTTACTTTCTTGTGTGTGTTTTCAAAATATGCTTTCTCTATCTCATCCAATAGTAGCAGAGAAGTGTTGTGTCATTTAACCGATCAAGTAACTGTTAGCAAAAGACCCTATAAAAAGATCGATCTTGAAATAAAGATTTCTGATCTTCTAGAATTTTAGAGTCTTTTCTCTTCATTCTATGCACACCAGCAACAAATCTGAGTCTCTATCTGCTGTATGGCCTGAGGGCAGAGGAGGTGTAAGCTGTGCACTGATGAATGGCTGAGGCTTGAGGTCCACAAAGAATGAACTTTTAAAGTGTCAGTGTGCCACACTCAAACACCAAAACAGCTTGTGGGATCTTCTTTGCATCCGTGACTGAATGCTGTTAGATGTCTGTGCTGATGTTGCTGAAGACAAACTCTCTGAAGAATTTAAAGCCTTGACAGATTGTATTGGCTGGAGGAGGTGTGAAGAAACAACTTCATCCCTGCAGTGCTGATACTTGAGGAGATGGCTGGAGTTTAAGCAACTTTTCCCATGTTGTGTAGGAATGTGACAGTTGGACTCCTGAAGCCTTCAGACCGAGTTCCCTTACCTTAACCATAAGCCAAACCTTCTTCCTATGGTATTTGTTCCAGAAGGATCCATGTACCTGCTCAACCTAAGTCAGATCCATGTGTAAGGTTAACCTGGGTCAGCAGTCATGGGAAGTGTTTTTCCTTTTGCTTTTTGAAAATATGTATGAAGTGAAAGGATTCCAGTCTAATGTCTACAGACAGTCATGCCATGTCTTAAAATAACACTATTAGGACTTTTGCCAGGCTGATCAGGAAGACTGAGGATTGAGGATATTAGATAGAGGACACTATTTTCATTTCCAGCATCAAAAGTGGTACCAATGAGTGTGCCTAATTATCACACCCTCCATGTGGTTCATGTGGTTGTTGAAAGCTGTGAAATGCTAGTCTTTTTATTTTTTCTGTATATCTGGTGGCTCATCAGTTGTAGAATTCTCAAAACAAGGCATCTACAGCCATTTCACATATAGTCATCTACATAGTCAAGAGAATGGGGTTTGGGTACACCTGAAACAGCCTTTTACCAGCCATGTTCAATCAACAGCAATCTCCAAAGAGTTTGCAGGCATTCTGTCTCCCTTCCTGCATTCCACTGACTTGTCCTTCCAGTTGCTGGAGCTGGGCATTCTCTAGTGCTGCTGCCAGCTAGAGCAGGAGAGAGAATACCAGCATGATCTCAACACCTTTCTTAGATACTCCTTCCACTAATTCTAGATCAGCTCTACATTTTTATGGGAAAATGGGGACATTCTGCCATTTGAAAAGTTGAGCCAACAATATTCATAGACATAAAATTTATAGCCTGAAAAGAATGGGAGCTAGAAGATTTTATTCAGCTGTTCTCTTTGCTCTTTATTTAGTGAGTTGATGTTAAAGGTAAATACGAATTTAAGAGATTTCTTTTAGTTGGGTGATGATTAATTATACATTTTCCTTATATTTTTTATGTGTTTTAGAATGACTCTACATGCTTCAAGCTGCACAGAGGCAGGAGAGTACATGCCAGCATTTTTCTTTACAAAGTAAATCCAGTAATTCAAAAAGTGCAATTATTTGAATTCCTTTTTTTCTGTATCGTACTAAGAGTTCTGACTCTTTTCACTGCTTCAGACCTGTGGACATGTCATCAATTGGCATCCAAAGTTGCTGTTAAAGGAAATCTTCTGATTTTCTGCTGTAAAAAACGAGTCAGTAAAAAAGGAAACATGTCTTATTTAACCATGTAGAAGGAGTGGGCTCATCTTCATTACTTAGTCAGACAAAACTGTTTTTCACCAGTATTCCTCAGCTGTCCTGGTGGAGCTCTACCAGTGGTTACCAAGGCAAGTGAAGCTGCTGTTCCTCAGCTGGATTTCCCAACAGACTGTGCATCTCCCGACCCCTGCAGTGCTGAACAAAGCATGTTGCCTTACCATGCCTTCCTACTTAGCCAATACGTTTTATTTTCATCCCCTGAGAAAACGAGTGGTAACTCAGCAAGCCTTGGTAACTCTTTCGCTTTTGATGCCCGTCTGTCTGTAGTCTCAGATCCAAAAATCTGCAAACAGCATATGACTCAAGTTTACTTGAAATGCCATTCACAAGATTAAGCCTTGAGAAAAGAAAATAGATACTAAGAAGGCTAGTAGCTCAAAAAGATGGGATTTTCAAACAAATTTAGGCATCTTAGGTTCCTTTTCAGTATTTGAAGATCCTGCCAGTACATTTGCATCAGGATATCCTTAATTACATTTGAAAATTAAGCTTTACGTCCTTCAAACTTTCAAGATGCTATTCTTCCCTCTTTGCTATTTATACCTGCATTACAAACAGAAGCTGCTTTCTTATTTTTCCACTTCCAGTAACATTCTCTTGTGCCCGATAGCTAAAATGGAACAAACAAACAAACAAACAAAAAACACAACAACAACAAAAAAACAAGTCAGAAATTGGTTTTTTTCAATGGAACAGAAATTGAAAGTAATACTAGGAAGTAATTTGGGAAGAGATAAATAGCAGCTGCTCTCTTGATGATAAAGACTGAAACTAATACTGATACTTGGTGCATTACAATCTGTTGTGACACAATAGTCTGTGTATGTTTGTCTTATATTTGACTGAGAGGGACCAAGTATTACATGTGACAAAGACTTCAGAAAGAAATTTCTTTTCAATGCAACTTGAGAAAAGTCTGTGATCCTTTAAAATTGTGAGAGGATTTTTTAAAAAATATTTTTTACCTGGATAAACTTTAAAACTTTTATGAGCTACTGTAGGCATTTAATGTGTTTGGACTCTCTGTGGGTAGTTATTTCAAATTTACTTTCAAATATAAATGTTTTAAAATGAAGAAAAATATATTTCACTGCTATAATCTGCATGTACCATTTTGTCAGTGTGTTTGTGAAGCAGAAGTATTTGGGTTGAAGAAACCAAGGAAGAGGCACACACGTAAAAGCAAAGACCGTAAGATCAATGGCATTGATCAGTATGTGCCCTTTAATGGATGAGAGTTGTGACACACAGGCTGAAATCTGGGGATGTGTCTGGGGATCAATCATCTTCTCCTGGAGGAATGGTAAAATCAAATTTCTGGGCTTCAGCAACAAAGTGAGAGAAGATACTAACTACTCGCTCTGCATGTTTCTAAAAGTTCCTTTTCAGAGGGCAATAGGTTCCTTTGTTTGGGTTTTATGGTCTTGAATGTTCTGTGCACCTGACTAGGTTAATTTAAAAAACAGATAAGGACGCAAGACCCTATGAAGTTCAACAAAGGAAAGTGACAGATTCTGCCCCTGGGGTGGGGCAGCCCTGGATGTATGTAATGAGAGGCTGGAAAGCAGTGCCATGGAAAGGGACCTGTGGGTCCTGGTCAATGGCGAGTTGAATGTGAGCCAGCAGTGTCCTGGAGCCAGGAGGGGCAACAGAGTCATGGGGGGCATCAGACACAGCATCACCAGCCAGGCTGGGAGGGGATTGTCCTGCTCTGCCCTGCACTGGGGCAGCCTCACATCTAATGCTGGGGATGATTTTGGTCACCACATAACAAGAAAGACTTTAAACTATTAGAGACCATCCAAAGGAGAACAACAAAGATGATGAAGCCATGTGAGGAGCTGCTGAGGACACTTGGTCTGTTCAGCCTGGAGGAGACTGAAGGGAGACCTCACTGCAGTTACAACTTCCTCGTGAGGGGCACAGAGGGGCAGGCACTGATCTCTTCTCTCTGGTGACCAGTGATGGATATGAGGGAATGGCCTGAAGTTGTGTCGAGGGGGTTTAGGTTGGATGTTAGGAAAAGGTTCTTCACCCAGAGGGTGGTTGGGCACTGAACAGGCTCCCCAGGGCAGTGCTCACAGCACCAAGCCTGACAGAGTTCAAGAAGTGTTTAGACAATGCTCTTGGTCACATGGTGGGATTCTTGGGGATGTCCTGTGCAGGGCCAGGAGTTGGACTTGATGATCCTTGTGGGTACCTTCCAACTGAGCTTATTCTGTGATTCTGTGAAGTTCAGAGCCTGTGTGTGTGGAGGGAAGCTGCTCTGTGTGCAGCTGTTTGGTCTAAACTGAATACATTCAGTGTGTATGGTCAAGCTGGCAAATTGCTCATGTTGCAGAGGAATGAGCTGTGATGGAAAATACAATAGATATTTAATATTTCAGGGGAAAAGCCCATGTTATGAATATCCTGTGTTTTCATGTCACAAAAAAAACCCCCAGAGTAATGAGCTTGACCTTTAGGCTGTTTTTATTTCTGGTGGGTTTTGGTTTAGAGGACTTAAGTAATTTAAAGTTCAATCACCTGGGCTCTTGTGCTAAGAGATTAACACATATTGACTTGAGTCCTGCTGTCCCAGATGTAACCAGGACTAACTTCTTCCTTGCCTCTGTCTGCTTCCCTGCATACAGCCATGGCTGTAGAAGGCCTCCAAGTCATGTCATGTCAAATAAAGTATGGTCTTCAGAGCTCACTGGGGGAGAGAACAGTCTGGGAACAATGTGAACAGGCACAGCCAGGCACTTCCACTAATTGTTGATGCGGACGATGGAATACAAAAGCAGAAGAAGGGAGGGGGGAATGGAAATGTGTCTTGGTGTGGAAATGACTGCGTAAAAACAAATATGCCTGGACTTGCTTATTGGGCATGTAAATGTAGCTCAGGAGAACTCCCACGACAGGAATCCTCTGCTTTAGTCTGCCCCTGCCAGATAATTTTAGATGGTTTCTTTTTTTAATTTACCTCTAGAGACTTTTTTGACTATTTGGGGTTGTGGACTTCAGCAACCTTGAATTGCAAGAGGTAGCTGCATTTTACTGCTGAGTTAGCTTGAAATGATCTGTAAATTTTTAGCTCTAGTTATTTCATATTGCCTAAATATTGGAAATGAGAAACATTAATGGCTTAATCATGTAACATGCTAGTTGCATTTCAAAGTATATCATGCTGAAATGGAGTTAAATACCTCTCCATTAAAGTAACTCTCTTCCATATTGTGTACTCTTACCCGAAGCAGGGTGGAGTGAATTGCAGATCAACCGTATAAAATAAATAAGGTAAAACTATATATTTAGATGTGTGGGGGGGATTATTCATAATGAAAAACCTCAATGTCCTCTCAAGAATTGTTGTGCTGAAATACCTACAGTGTATTTTCCTTAAACTCAGACTTTACCTTACTCAGGTAAAGGCAGTGACGGAGTGATTTGGTAGGATGAGCCTGAAAAATGGAACATTCAACCTATAGAACGGGAGCTATATGGAATTATGAGAAACTGAAAATGAAGTTAGTAAATTTAGTGATATTAATGAAGTAAAATGAGTAGATTTATATTTCGCTACACAATGGAAATTTTTGTACATAGGTAAGCTACCAGCCCATGCAGGGATTCCTCATCCCTAGAGATGGAAAGGTTTTTTACATCAAGGAAGCAGAAAACACAGGTGATGCACAAGGCACTTGCATGTTCACCTATGCCTGAAGGATCATCCTACCTATGCTGAAAAGTAGATATTTCTGAAGTGAAATGTAACACCTGCAATCAGCACAATGCAACACAACTGGTAAAAATCCAAATGCTTATTTTGTCCATTTACTAAATAAATTGCAAATGTCTGACTGAACTAAGAGCTCTTATGGAGGCAAGAGGAAAGGGAATAGCCAGCAGGAACACCAATTTGTTGATTATATAATGGATCTATCATTTGTAACTTGATCATGCCAATGTAATTGCTTTTTCTCCAAAACAGATATTTGTTCTTACCAGGACTGATTGAAAAGCTCTCTGATTATGCCAAAGTGTGTTTTAAATGGAAAGAGGGAGATGGAAAACAATTTAACAGTAAAAATATGATTGCTGATAGCATTGCAGAAAAGTGACAATGCAGAAAGATAGCATGGGTTTATCCAAGCAGTTCGATTGATCCCTTTTTAGTCAAAAATTTGTAAATTCAGTGCTGTGAAAGTTATCACAAGGACAGCTGTAAAGACTGACTGTGGGTCAGAGTGAAAATTGAGTTCATTCGATGAAACTCATCACAACAGTCCATTGTTGCACTTCTATTTCAACAGGCAGGACTGGCCTCCCAGCAATTACCATTGAAAATATTTATCATTGTAGTGTGGAAATCTGACTTCCTGGCATTGGACTGGGAACTTCATTTCACGGTAATCTCCTGAACATCTTTGCTGACTAAGACTGATTCTGAGCATGTTGCCAAAAGATCTCAGTTTCCCTGCTTTCTTCCCAGTCTTCCAGTTTTCACATCAGATTTCTCTTTAATATGTGCTCCTATTTTTGTAATCCTGTGATTTTCAAAGGCCACTGTAGCCTCCACACAATTAATATTCTTTATTTCAACTTCTTTATTGTGTGGGTGACGACACACTGGGACAGATTGTCCAGAAAGGGTGTGGAGTCTCACTCCCTGGAGATACTCCAGAACCATCTGGACATAATCCTGTGCCATGTGCTCTGGGATGACCCTGCTTGAGCAGCGAGATTGGGTCAGATGTCCCCTTGTGGTAGCTTCCAACCTGACCTGTTCTGTGATTCTGTGAATATTCCCTTTGCAGTATTCCCTGAGCCAAAGGCACTAGCTGCTATCTGTAGAGTTTCCAAAACTCACCATAATCACAAAACACGAAGAACAAAAATCAGGCTCACAGAATTACATATTGGGCCTTTCTGGAAGGGATTTTTAGATTTGTTCACATCCCTGAGACCTGGGCAAACTTTAGGGGTGAATATCTTGTTTTTCAGAATTTTGGTGACCTTATCGGCTCACAGGTGTGACACTAGTGTGATGCCTTAAATGGTTACTTAGAAACAGAAATTAGACAGGAATAAAGGAAAAAGGTAGTATTTACTTGAAAGGCCTTCAGATGTACACTTTTGGGCTCTAGAGGGTCCTGCCTCAGTGCATCCCAAAATGGACAATGACAGGTCATGAGTTCTTTACACTTTTATATCAACATCAATTCACCAAGCAGAACCCAGCCAAGGATGGAATTTCTCTAAGCTTGCCCCCCTCTCCCCAAGATGAAGGTTTGCAGTTGTTGGGCCCAGGAGGGTCTGGGTGTCCTTGGAGAGCGAGCTGGAGAGGCTTTGTTATGTCAGTGTGAGCATGAGAGAACAGCACTGAACGAGCTCCAGGGAACTGCAGAGTTACAGTGGGCACTGCAGGGTTGGAAACATATAAAAGTTAAAACCTAAGGCATCAGTGTGTGCCTATATGGCTTAGGTAACCTGTTCAGCTCAGAGCATGGAGCAGCTGAACCTTCTGGAGGAAGATTTCCAGCTTTCTGAGCTGCTCATCACTAGCTATGCTGAGTGCCATTCTGGTGCTATTTGCCTTAGCAGGAACATTTTCCCTGTCGTCACTGGAGTTGTATGGACAGTGGGGTTGGAACTGGAAACACTGTTTCTACATGGGATGGAAGTGTTAAGATTTCATTAAGGCTCTATGCAGGTTAGAGGGATGGGAAAAATAATCACCTAAAGCTTGTGAGTGTATAAAGTATAAGTGAGCAATATGTGGTGTACCAGAAATATCTCATGAATGGATACCAAAACATCAGTATTTTTGGTTTTGGTTTTGATTTTGCAATAATTCCTTTTGACAAACAACCAGATTTCTTCTAGCTGTTCTGCTGAGAGCTTTCTCCCCTTGCAGACAAATTTTCCAGCTCTGCTTGCCACAAGTCTTACCACATGTGACAGGATTGTGCAAAGTGTCTGATAGAAGAGAGCTGTGATGGAAATGGGAGAATGAAACCAGGGAACAGTGGTAATATTTATGCCTAATGCTATGCTGCACCCTCTCTGCTCTTCTGATTGTGTTACAGATGTAATTCTGTAGCTGTGGTCTAAACAGGGAGACAGGTAAGAGGCTGAACTCACTGTGAGCCAGGAAACCTAAAATATCTCTTTTACTTTTGGCCAGCTGCCCAGACAAGAATAAATACATTCAGTCTTTCTCTTTCACATCCCCATTGTAGAGACAAAATACAAAAATGGCCAAACAGAAATCTGACAGACCATATTTTGTTTATACAGAGGCTTGGTAACTATATGAGATGAAGAGACAGTTATAAAGCTAAGCCTTGTACTTTAAATGGATTTATAACAGCCATTTAAATAAAGTATGCCTTTGTGCTCAGGCTGAGAATTTGTAAATTCAAACTGTTTTATGCATGTTTGCATAATATATGAGGGAGTTTTATGTGTAGTACATATACTTGGCTAGATGTTTTTGTTGTTGGAATGATCATGGTGATTTAGTTAATGTTGTTTTCTTTTCTAAGCATCATCTCAGAATCTATCATGACTTCATTAATAGAAAAAACCCACTTCTTTTATCTGTCCTAATTTGTACACAGAGCCAATGTGAGAGAAAGCTTGACTTTTCTGAGAAGCTTTTTGAAGTTCCAAGAAAAGTTTATTTCCATCTGGTAATTAATTAAAAATAGGCCCTAAAAAGTTCATATTTTCCTTTCTAGGATATTCTGTTACTCAGGCCTTCCAGCACTGCTGTCCATAAGTCTGATGGTGTGTCACTTTACAGAACTGCTCAGAAAAAGATCTGTGACACCAGTGGAGGGACACTGATGGCTGGAGCTGGAGTTCTTGGTCTGGCACATTGGTTGGGCTTCACAGGAGGTTTATAGCTTTGGGAAGGAAATTTAGTTATATGTTCTGGCAATAGCCTTAACATTTTCTTGCTCTTTTTATTGTTGGGAAATTACATGTAAAGCTACTGTGACTGGTGCAACATATTTCTGTATTTTTTGTGTAACTTCAAAGCAGAGTGAGCACAAATATTGATCTCAGCTATGTCTTTTCCAAGTACATGTATTCATTAAGCTGACCATAGAAATTCAGTCAAACATAAGCTCAGCTATTGCTGGTAATTTATTAACGGATTCATCTAAAACTTTGTCCAAAGCTTTAGTTTCTGAATCACGTCATGAACATCTCATTTCCTCACCAGTCCAAAAATACACAGTCAATTTGGTGGTTAAAGCCAAGTTTAGCCAGACTGAGCAACAGTATAACCTCCTAACCACAAGCTTGCTTTATCTTGGATCCAGCTGTTCTCCTTCAACATGTCAGGGCTGAGGAGGAAGAGGATATCCTTGAAGTGTGAAACATGGCAGTCTTCACTCCAACACCCTGATGGCTTTGTTCTTCACCTTGAAGGGAGCATGTGGCCCAAACCAAGAAGCGCTTGCTCCACTAACCTTTGGGAAGTTCATTGCTTGGCTGGGAACAGAGTGTGTGGAGTAAACTCTGGAGCTGATACAAACTTTTGCATATGAAAAGCCCTGAAGTGCTTTAGGAGTTATGTTTTGTCATACATGACTGACATATAGATAGCTATCATAGATATCTGGGACAGAGATCACTAAGTCCTTTGCTGGTGTTTAGCAGTGCTAGGAACATTTATGCAGGAATTCAAGGAAGTTACTTCATCTGGAATACATGATAGGGAGGACTTTGCCAAAAACTGGCAAGTGTGGAACAGAGTTTAGAGTAAAAATTCATTTTCTGAAGGAAGATGTTGTGAGATCTTGAATGAACAAAAGACGTTTAGAAGAAGAGAAGTTACTTCTCTGTGTCTAGAGAAAAACATGGGTTTGTTCATTCCGTGTAAACTCAAGTTCCTCTGTAGCACTTTGCCTGCCTGCACTGGCCCTGGTTTGGAGAGCTTCCTGGTGAACCCAGTAACATTTGTTAGTGCCCTAACAAATCTGGATCAGGAATGTAAAGTATCACCAATCATTGGACTGTCAATTCTTGGATACATGCAAGACTCTGATTTTTCCCGAGTCATATGTTATCCATATGCTGTTCAGTTTATCTTCTGTAGATTGTAGCTCATATCAGACAAGCGTGCCTTTTAATATCAACCTCCTGTGCACTCAAGGTTTCACTTACACCTCAAACACTGAGAGACCTGCTTTATTTGCTCTCGTCAAAGAAGTGGACTCTTGGATGATATCCAGGTTTTTATTGATGGGGTACTTGATCCAAGCATTTCTTTTAAAACTCTCCTCAAAAGAAAGCCTGGGGAAGAGCCAACATAATAACCCTAATGCACTGCCCCCCTCTGTGTCCTTCCTTCTGCAAATTTCTAAATGTTCAGGAGAAATGGCTGAGTTAATGTTGCCCTGGAAATATCATTATTTCTGATGTGAAGCTTGGAAAGCAAAAATCTAAGAATTAATTTGCCCAAGAGCATAGCATGCTGGAAAGTAGAGCTCAGTGGGTCCCTCGTCTTGTAACTAAGCTAAAAACCCACCGTGCTTAAGGCCAGACCATTGCAGGTGATTCAGCACTGCAGATGTCTTGGCCCACTCTGCTCCTGATTCTGCACTGCCTGTGTATGGAGCTTTCCCTATATACCATCATCTATAACATGGCTCCCACTGGCCTCAGGGGTTTACCTGTGATGAGGTCTGCTGCCAGACTCCTGTGTCAGTGCATTTACAGCCTTCAGTTGTGGACAAAGTCAGTTTGACTCACTTGAAGCAAAATCAAAGAGCACGTGAGCCCATGGCTCCCCATAAAACATCCCTTCCCTGCCATTCACTGTTGTTATGGCTGATGGAAATAAGCCAGTGTTAAATAAGGGGTGGGAAAGCATCGCCCTGCCTGAAACTGAGTACAGCTGCGCTTTTGTTACTTGAGTTATATGCAAGGGCAAGCAGTGTTTTGGCATGCTCTGGGCTCCTAAAAGCACTGCTGGGGCAGCAACGGAAGTTACTCCCACTATTTTAAAAGGCAGGTCACCAGGCTCCCAAAGTTCCAGCAGCTGAAGGCCCTGGAGAGCCGCCTGTTCCCTAAGCCCTAGGGAGAGCTGAGGAAGAGCCTGTGCTGCGAAGGACGCCCTCACCGTGGGAACTGTGCTTTGAACCTGCAAGGACGGTGACAAAGCGGTTCAGAACTCCCCCAAGGAGGTTTTTTTCTTGTGATAAAAGAAGTCTGATAGGTGGTTGAGACAGGTGAAAGGTGGGACTGTGGTGGTGGCTGGTCAAATGCTGGAAATACCAATGCTGTGTATTTCTAGGTGGCCTTTCCCATCCATTTTGAGGAAGTTGGTTTTTTTCCTTTTCTTTCTCTGTCCTTGTTTACTTGTAATTTCACTTTTAAAGCTCTTCCTTCCTCTTTCTAGGCTTGTCTTTCAAATCTGTTAAAAAGAAATTTCTTTCAGATTCACAGAAACAGTGTTTGCTTGCTTGTTTGTTTTCCCAGGCTGTTCAGTAGGTTACAAAGATAATTTCTGCTTGTTGGTTAGTTTACATAGGTAGGATTCTCTTGATGCCCTTTTGGAGTCATTATACAACTCTTCATCAAAACTTGGGGCATTTGAAACTCTTAAATAAGCAGATGATACATCTTTATGAGCAGTATCCCGTGTTTGTCATGTGTGTGTGGGTGTGCCTGCACACACCCATATTTCCATGTGTATTTTTTGCATGTAATCCTTGGGGCACATCTGATCTGAGGCTTTTGAGAAGGACCGGAACCATGGCATTAGGGAGCGAGGATTTCTTATGACAAGTCTGGTATGTTTTGATGCAGGTGTAGCCAAAGAAGATGGTTGTCACAGCCTGAATGTGGAAAAGGTCACATTCTGACATGTAGCCACAGGTTGTGTACCGGGTTCTTTCCAGACAGAAAATAGTTCTGAATTAATGTTTCTAATCATTGTATATTTTTATGTCACATTATACACAGAATGACTCCTTTCCTGTGTCCTCAGCCCTTCCTCATCTTTCAGTCATTAAACATCTCCAGTTTTTCTTCTGGAGATCAGTCAGTCACTGGGTCTCAACAGGAGGATCAGAATTTCTTGAGCCGAGAAAAAAATGCTGGAAATAATAATTATTTCTTTTTCTTCTTGCTCTAGAGGATGCATAAAGGAAGAAGGAGCTTTTAACCTGCCATTTATTTCCTGCTCCTGCAGGAAAACCCTTTAGGCAGTGCTATCATATCTTCCCTGCGATAAACTTCATCAGTCCGAAAAGTGGTGATGTTTCATGCTCTCATTAGAGCTTTCCTCCAGAATGTCAATTTTTTTCCCTTCCTGATTTCCAACCTCAATTTGTGCACAACAATTTTCCATTTTCTAATTGCACCCACAAAGTGCCCTTTATCTCTTCTCCCTTGTTGATGTTTATGCACCTCATGTAGCTGTGGAGAAGGATCACATACACTATCAGCTGTCAACTGCAGAACCAAGTGAGCCAAGCCCCTTTAATCACGTCCCATGAGAGAGACTCTCTATTCCTCTCATTGTCAAAACAGCCTTGTGGTGCACCTGTTGCCAGCTGAATTAACCTTTCCTGAGCAGATGACCAGAACTGTACACATTATTCCAGATGAGCTTTCACAGTGCTTATATATATCAATATGGGATTAAAGCTTTTTATCTGTTCTGGAGGCCTCTTGATGCCTGCTCTGATCTGTGCTTTATCCATAGCAACCTTACCATGATAACTCCCAGTTAACCTTTTGAGACAGGTACACTTCAGTTTGTCTCTATAAAGCTGTTGAATGCTCAAGTTCTAGACAAAATTACAGCCCTTGAATACATAAGTGAGGGATTAAGGATTAAACTAAAGTAATGAAATGAAATTGATTAAATCTAAACTTATTTCTGTTCCTCCACTTGTTCATGTTATCCAGTCCTTTCCATGAGAGATCCTCATGTTTTTGTTAGGGAGTGAGCCCAGTAGCTCGGTATCATCACCACGGTGCCTGGTTTAAACACACTGTTGTTGTTTACCCAGCTTTTGTGAAATTGTTTCATGGAAATATGATTGCTTCCCTTAGCACTGGGGACTTGAAATTCCTTGTTGTCCTCCAAGCTGCCCGGGGTGCCAGCAAGAGAGAGCACAAGAGACTCCCCCTTTTTCTCAGCAAGATTAGCTGGCACTTGAGTGGCAAAGAAAAACAGCAAGAGGATGTAAAGGAGGTACAAGGGTTTTCTGGGTGCAAACTAAATCTCGGCAGAATTTAGTAGGAAATAGTGATGTCTCCCACAACTTTCTGGTTTATTGCTAGGCCAGAGTTGGGCAGAGTCTCATGGACATGGCACAAGACAGACCAGGAGACCCTACCAGATTTCATGGTCATAGTGACAGTGACAGATCTTTGTGATTCAGTATTACATTTTTTTATTTGACAAATAATATAATTTTTCTAAATTTTCCTTCAAATCTTAATTTTAGCTAAAACTTAGGTTGAAAAAATTTATATCATAAGGGAACATATGTCAAAATTTGTTGAATTACAGCCCACTAAGACAGATGTTTTCTAAGTTATTTGTGTAGCTATAGGTTGTATAGCCTATAGACCTTGTGTTGCAGAACTGTGAGTGACAATAGATCAGTTTTGTGCAGGAAGGCAAAATAATTATCTGACCAAGTTATTAAGACAGTATTTAGCATGTTTATATGTTTAGTTGGGACTACGTCTGTCATCCTTGCAGCAGCAGTAGCTGTCTAGAGCTTTAGATTTACAGTAGCGAGTGAGTAGAGCAAGTGGATGGAGTAGATGTTGGTTTGACTAAAACAATGTGATTTTTGGAGCTAAACCTGCTTACACTTTGTCTCCCTCTCTTTAGGGTAACCTGCTTTCCACACTTTTATTATTGATGGGGTGCATACTTCTTGAAGAGAAACTGAGCTCATGTAAAGTAGAAGTTGCTGAGATTCTTTTTCAGAGTCTTCTTCAGCTGGCTTGAGAGGCTGATGATTCTTGGAATATTTTTTAAAGTTTTGTTTCCTTTTTTTGTTAATGCTACACTTTATAAACTTTCCTTTTTCCCTGTTTCCCTGACCTATCACTTTTTTCTTTTAAATTTTATTTTTGCTCTCTGTTTTCTCTGGTCTCTTTGAAGGGCATGAGCTGTCCGTTTTCAGTGGTGATATTGAAGGGAAATAAAAGGTTAATACAAGATCTGGGCAAATAATGTTTCATTTTCAGCAGTGCTACCAGCAGAATTGGCTTTCAGCTGCATTGTGTGCTGAAAACTGATGACTTACAATTGGCTAAAGCTGACGGTGGGGTTGGAACAGCTGTGGTACAGCAGGGCAGCAGAAACTTGCAGAAACAACAGGTTTTGTTAAAGCTGAAAAAGAATGTCATTTTTGTTCCCTCTTGTGTAAGTAGGTGCTCAGAAGGTTTTCTTGTGCTCTTAAATACCCGTTAAGATTTCAAGAACAAAGCTGTTGCCTGTATGTAAACTTACATAGTGAAATGTTTAGATAATTGATTCAGTAATACTTAAGCTTTAGTGAAGTTTGGTTTTTTTTCTCTTTTCCTATGGACTTAGTGCTTGTAGTAAAATTGCTGGATGAACAGCCCTGTAGTAGTCCATTTATCCAGGGAGCAGGCACTGCCCAGCCCCTGACCTGGCATTTCCTTTGGCTCACCTGCCAAGATTCCCTGGACAGGGAATCTGTCTGTCCGTCCCACCACCCTCCTGTGGAGGTCAGAGAAGTTAAGCTTTGCTGAAAGCTGTGATAGTTTTGTGTTGCACACTCTGGACCATGTGAAATTCAACCAAGTACAAATTCATCTTGTGGCAGTGAAGCTGATTTATGAGGGCACTGTCAGGAAGGGCATTTGCTGTGCCAAGGGAACTGTGTCTGTGGCTGGTCATTCTGGAGACAAACCAGAATGCTTCTCCTGCCCGTTATTCCTACCAGCTCCTCTTTCTGCTCTGCTTCTATTAGGACCAATGTTTTAACAGAGACACAGAACTCTTCTTCTGGGAAAAAATGTTTTCTTCTGGGAAAATGCATTGGTTCGGTTTGGTTTTGTTTTTAGCACTACCTAGAGTCTTTTCATCTGTGCTGGTGATGTTACTGCTGTTCCCCTGGGGCTGCAGCACGCACCCTGAAATGCGTCAGTGTGTTGCCATAAATGCTGAGCGCTTCGTTGTTTCCTTAATCCGTGCTGACTCCATCGTTTCTGGGTATTATCGGGAAAGTGCTCACCTCGGTAGCAACTACACATGGTCCACTGGACTTCATGTTCTTGCCTGCGTCACCACATGAAGTGGTGTTAGAACTGGTGAGATCTTCCCTCCAAAGAGAGAAGAAAACAGAGGGGAAGGAAGAGCGTAAGTGGCTCTACTTATCAGCAAAAAAAGAGGATTTGTTTTCGAAGGCTAAGCTGCTAATGCTGAATGACATAAAGAAAGAGATAAGAGAGCTACTAAGTCTTTGAGGAGGGTCGTGGGGACAAAGTGCGCTCTCTGAAGAGGATACAAAAGACAAAACAAAGCAAAATTGATATGGTTATGAAAAGAAAAAGTAAGCTCCTCAAGAGGAAGCTTAGCAGAGAAGATGGGGAGCAATCAGGAAAGTTGTGATGTCTACGTCAAGGAAGACAGGGCCAATAGAGACTGGTGAAGATCATCCTCTGCGTAACAGAGATAAGATCATAAGCAGAAGGAGAAAAATTTAAAAGGTAAGGGCCCTAATTTTCCTCACCTTCCTCCAAGGTATTTTACCATAGCTGCACTGTTTGGAAGAATTACTGCATCAGGATGGGTTGTTTCTATATAAACTCTCCTGGCTTCCATTGACAGGTAACAAATAAGGTTTCATGACTGAATGTAAAAAATGTCTTCTATGTAATTTTTTCCTGAAACAGAAAGAAGTATATGAAATAGCAGAGAATGATATCCAAGACAGAATGTCTTTCTCGTGGAAAGGTACTGAAGAACCAATAAATAGGTTTGAGTATTTAGCTGGGATGCCTAAATTACCTTCAGAAAACATTAGAAAAAGAAAAAAAAATTTGCAGTGCGATGAGATCAGATGAACAGCCTGAAGTAGAGGTGGCAGAAAATCTGACCTTTGCTCTTGGTTAAGTAGCCACCAGATTATCTGTGGAATGAGAAGCTTCCAGTAGAGGCTGTGATGAGATAGCTTTGCGTTCCTGACAAACCTGAGAACTTTTAAAAAGTCAAACAGGATGTCCTGAGTAATGTCTGGATCTTTGGTGTAGTTATGAGTGGGACACGGTGAAAAGAACTGGTGGGAAAAGCAAGACCAGCTGGCTTTAGGAATTCACCCAGCTTTCTGGAGTTGGTGATGTCTGTTACTATGCCATTTTACCTCATTTCCTAACAATACCTAGCAATAGTGGAAGTGGAGATCTGACACAGCACAGCCATACACAGCCTTGTATATTTTGGTATTTCCCCCAGATTCAGTTTATTTTAGCAGACTGAAATTTTGACATGGGCATGATCTGTCCTTACTTCTTGCCATGGATTTTGCTGTATTTGTCATCTGAGCTTCTTGTGTGCTGGACAACACAAAGCAGGGCTGCTTCAAAACATAACAGTCGACTTGTTATTAGTAGCTTGTTTGTTTGTCCTCAGGCCTATTTATAAAAACAGCCCCAGGCAGGGAATTCTGCCAGCAGCCCAACCACTAAACAATTACAGATCTTTTCTCGGAGCTGTGTTTTCCAATCTATGCAATAATTCAGCAGCAAACCATAGTCTCTGCTCACAAGTGTATGAAAGTAGCCATTTTTGTGTGGTGCTGTTTTAGTTGGTTTTGAAAAAACAAAAATAGAGTCTCAAAAGGTATCTCTGTCAATGCTAAAAAAATAGAAAATTTAGCTTACAGGTATCACTGCTAGGTTAGTAAAACCTGGCCCAGTATGACATGCAGAACTCAAAAGTAAGTCAAAGTGGTCGAACAGATATTAATCTAAAACTACACATGGGCTGCAAGCTCAGGCAAGGAATTCAAGGGACTGGTGCTTATGAAGAACCAGGCTTTCCAGCTCCCTCCTGTTAGGTTTGAGAAAAACAAACCAAAATACCAAAACCTGAAAACAACTCTGAGAAAGAAGATTCACATAATTTTGAAAGGATGGTGTAGTATCTAGTTTTATTGATGCTATGATATTTAATAATTTCAATTCACAAGTATGACAGGTGGTTGATTGGGTTTACATGGTTAGTGGTGTAATGCGGGTGAGATGCACTCTTTAATTAGGGGATATGAAAATATAGGCAGCAAATGATAGTCCCTTGGTGGCCAAAATGGGATAGAAGGAGGCCTAAACATTTGGTTTTGTTCAGACTGCTGTAACAGCATAGCATGAGTATTTTGTGAAAATAGCCTGATAAACAAGTCAGTAAATGAGCCTGGTAAGTCTTCTGAAAGGTGGGAATGGTCAAATGAGACTTTGGGGGGAAGTCCTCTCCAATGGAGGTAACTTTGCAAAAGGCTGGATCACTTCTCTGTACAAAGTTCAGAAGTCATGAACCAGAACACCTCTGCTCAGAGAATGTGGGTTTGTTAACCAGATTGGTTGTGTTTCAAGGATTTGAAATGTTCTTTCTGCACTTGAAATATGTGTCTGTGTTTGCTAGATATGACGCAAGGTTTTGGCAGTTTTGCACTTGATTTATAATTTAAGCCTTAAGGAAGACCTAGAATTTGGGACTTAACCCCAAATCACCATGAAACTTGTTAAGTTTTTAGATATTGGGGTTTTTTTTAACTGTTATTTTATTATTATTTTACTTTATTCTTCCTTGGAGGGAAAACAAAGCTAATCTGCCTGGCTGCTGCCATGGAGAGGTGTGGCAGGGACAATTTGTTCCATAGATAACTTAGGCCTGGCTTATATAAATACACCCTTGAAACATTCAATCCCTCTATTGATGTCTCAAGATTGAGGTAAATCCTGAAGTAGCTTAAGATTCAGGTCCTGTGCAGAGGACAAGGGTTGGAAATGCAGAAGGCCTGTGTTTTCCCCTGTGAAATCATGATCTGTTAAAGGTACAACAGAAGCAGAGCCGCTGCATCTCCAGCACATACAGCAAATTGTAGGGATATGGAGCTCAGCCTTGTCTACTGCTTCTCCCACACACCAACCTGGGAACGTGGTTGAGAAAGGTTGTATTTTAGGAGACAAACTCTGTCCCTGTCAGGGACAGGTTAATGAAAAAAGACCAAATATGTTATATTTTGGGTGTCATGGCTCAAAATCTAAATCAGTGTGTACAGAAAAGTGTCTATGAAGTGTCTTGAGCTAGGAGATGGAGAGGGAGGAATCGTGTAGCATTTGTAGAGGCTTTTCTCCTATGACTCATTTACTTTCTCAAATGAAAACTAGTATATAATACTGTATTAAGGAGCAGAGGCAGACCTTTAACAATAAAGTTTTAAATTCTGCAAAGTTAGTGACCTTTTATATATTTTTTTTTCTTCCCATCCCATCCCCCCTGCCTTTTGCCTTGTCTTATTTAGAGTTTAAAAATGGGGAGCAGCAGAATTGTAGCTTTCGATCTCAGTTCCTCCTTTCTGCACAAAGCCCTTGTTGGATTGCCCTGATCTCCCTCCCTACAGATTATTCAGCCACTCTTCTTATAAAAGGTTAAGATCTGATGGTGTTGAAACCTCTTGTTTACAATCATTGCAGAACTGTAGTATGGAAATTTCCATCTGCAGCAAGATTTAAAAAAAAAAAAATCCCCTCTGCTTCTGTGAACATTTGGCTCCAAATAAAGAAATAGTGCCTGAATCAAGCATGTTAATTCTGATTAGCACATACAGTGTGTTCAGCCAAAGAGGTCTAAGCTAATATTCCCCATCCTCTGAAGAAAATACCTTGCTCTGCTCCTCCAGGAAGCATGGTCTCACTTGCAGAGGTACCTAAACTACTCTCATAATCTTTGTATTGAGGTCCTCTGAAGTGCAGTGCTGCCTTCCTTAGGGAGATATGATCAAGGTAAAAAATTACTGACTTCATTGCCAGCAGTGGGTTAATTTTTCTTGTTATTTAGCTCTTTTACCTGTTTGGGCAACAATATGTGCAAGGATGTCAGTACTTTTGGAGAGTAGTGTTCATATCACAAGATGCTTGTGACAGATTTAAGTCTGTGATTTGATTGTTTTGGGAAGGAAGAAAAAACAAATTGGATCCTACAGGCCTTTTGGAGAAACCAGACAGTTAACTTCTCTAAAAGCAGCACCAGTGCTCCCTGTACATCACATACTGTGTTCTATACATTTCCAGTATAACAAGGAGTGTAATTTCACGTAGGACTTGGATTTTCCATGTCAGTTCTAAGCACTCACAAATAAAGCACCATTTCCCTGCAGCTCCAGCTGCCTCTCCTGCTCCCTCCACAGCCCAGTCGGGCAGCAGTCATGTAGTGTTTACATTGGGCACAGAAGGGTACACTGCTTGCATTTAAAATTTGCTTTGAAGAGTCTGATATTTTCTCTTAACACAGCAACAGTAATTTAAATTCTGGGGTTAAGTTCCTGACAGAAGCGGATGACAAAAAGCAAACTTCATGACAAAATGCAGGGTTGTGGTTTTGTGCAGAGGTTCTTTCCTAAGCTGATGCTTTTCAGTTGTTGTACATCTTAAGGTTTGTCACTGGGCCAGTCTGAGAAGGAGCATTTGATACATTTGTGAAGCTGTACTGCTGGTGCATGTGCTGCTGAGAGGCAGGAACTGACTGATCCCTTTCTTGTGGGCTGAATGCTCAGTGCTCACTTGAGCACCCTTGGCCGCTGCCTAATGAGCTCAGTGATCTCAGCATCTTCAGGCTGCTCTAAGTGACTGTGTTTTTTGCATGAGAGCAAAATTGAGGGTGTTCCACTTCCTACTATTTTGCTTTTGGGACAAGTTACAATTAATCTTCTCTTGCCTTTGTGAGTCCTAACCCAAAGCACTGCACAAGCAATAATAATGAAGGTTAATAACTCAACACTACAGTGATTTATATTTTCAGAGGCCTCTACCAGAATTACTCAGTTAACTATCGCAACACTTCTGCTGTAAACGAGTGTCAGGCTCATTTTTTATGTGGGGAAACCTTTTGCTGAAGTGCAGAGCTGTGTTGAAAGCATGAGGGAAACGAACAGTGGTATTGGGATGGATTAATGCCTTTTACCAGAATAAGGCAGGATGCCTTGGCTTTACCTGGCAAGGGAGAATGTATGATAATGCATAACCTCTGTATCTGCTGGGAAGAGCAGGCATCTCCTGACAGCCGCCGAGGGGCCTGTGCCGTGCATGTTTTCAGCTGTGCACTGACAGCTGCAGGTGGTTTCCTGCAGGGAAGATAGCAGGGAAGGTGCCTGGCTGGCTCTCTGCTGCTGTGTCGATCACTTGCAGAGGTGTTGGCCTCGTGCTCATTAACTTGCTGGTGCAGGGTACGCTGGAACAGTCAGGCGGGATTTGTGCGGGGGAATGAGGAAACACTGTAAAAATCAGGATCAGAATTCACTTTTAATCTGACTGCCTTTGGGCTGCCAGTCTCCATGTGAAACATTATCTGTGGCACAAGGAACACTTCAGTGATCGCTTTTAGGCTGGTTGATTTTGTTTATTTTCAGTCGTGGAGTTGTTCCTCTGGCAGCATCCCTGTGGTAAATGTGGACATTAAAAAGGACTGTGTGGATATGCAGGTGAAATACCAGTGTGAGCAGCATTCCCACTTTAGCCCTCAGGCTGGATCAGGATCTCTGGATCAGGTCTGCCCTGTCTTGGGGTACTTTTCTGAAGGATGCTCTGCAAACCCCTGTGTGTCAGGATACCACCCTTGTGCCACTATTGAAGTTGGACCATGGTCACTCCAGCTTCACCAGTAGTGGAAAAGGCAATGAAGTGGGAGGAAGGTCTCTGTATTCCTTGCTATTCCTAAACCCATGGCTTCAAAAACAACAGAAAAATCCATTTCATAGCTTTTTTTCCCAGACTGTTCCATTGTTTTTGTTTGTGTCCACAATCTTCCTAGTTTGTATAGAAAGAAAAATCTACAGTGGAAGAGAAAATATCTTAAAAATTAGAAAAACCCACACACAGCTCTGGGGGAGATCACAAAAAGTTTTCCAAGCTTAATTGTTGCAGAAGGATGCACTTGTAAGGTCCACCTGGGTCTGCATGTGTAAAACAGGGCTTTGCCTGGTAAAACAGGGGCATGTAAGTGGCAGAATCCTGGCAGTGGTCAAGCCAGAGGGATTTTTGCCAGTGATTTTAATCAGAGCCAGAATTTCACCCCAGGTCTATAATCTTGTGTAATCTCCCTTTGAAGTCACATGGATTTTTAACCAATGTCTTATATAACACCAAAACAATTCACTATGCACCCAACAATGTCTGTTTTCCTCTGTAACCAAAACGAAATATTCCAAATGTGTTTTCCAAAACCTGAGATGAGATTGAATTAAAAACTGTTCCCCCCTCCCATGTTTTTGAAATATTTGGTGTTTGTAGAGTCACTGGTGCTGTGGGTGGAGTCTTCTTTTAAACCCGTGGTCAGACCTCATAGCTACATTTTAAACTTGAGGTTTGTGATAAAGATTTATGTAGTTCCCTTCCGACCTGAACTGTTCTCTGATCTCACAGTCCTGCTTTGGATCTTAGAGAAATGCCTTTCAGGCTCATCTGCTGGTTAAGAAACTGATAGGCTGCTGAAAACACAGTTTGTCCCATTAAAATGAATGTAGGTATTTACCCTAATAATTCCATGTAAGAATTTGGGTTTTTTTCTCTGCATATTTGGGATCCTGTAGCCAGTAACTGGCTCTGCTGAAACCTGAGGAAATTCCATTTCCAGTTTACATGGTCCAAGAATTTCACTCTATCATCAATGCAACATTTGGGATTTTTAAGACTGTTGATGTGTCTTTTGTCTGCTGGACTGAAAGAGAGAAAGTGAGATGAAAATACATTCAGTACAGTAGTAAAATGCTTCCATGCCAGAGACAATTAGAGGAGTATCACACAAACCAGTATTTTGAGGCAAGAACTGCTGTGTTATTTTGAAAGAAGTTGTTTCTTTCAGATCCTAAAGATTATGAATATTTGGAGGTTTTCAAGACAAGACTGTCTAAAGCCCTGTGCACCCTGGTTGAAGTTCCCTGTTGACCCTGCTTTCAGTAAGAGCTGAGTCTAAAGACTTAGAAATTCCTTCCCTTTTGTATTGTTTTGTGATCTTGAATCATGCACAGATCTCCTTAAATAAGCATTAGTAAATCCTTGTCAAACACAGACTGTAAATGATCAGGTGACAGTACACAGGTTGTCTTTCCAGTGCAGATTGGTTTTAAAATCTGTATTTACGCAGAACTGAAAGCTGGATTTTTGTTTTGCTTTAGTAAAATCAGAAAGTATATAAGTGACAGAGACAACTCTTAATTCCTGACCTGATGACCTGATTCCAGAACTGAGGAATTATAACCTACATCTGGGAAGATTTTATAGTCCCCAACAACAGCATCTTAATTCATAAGTAAAATTGCTGTTGACCTGGTTTATATACACACATTTTAATTTAAAAACAGTTAAGGAAAACTTTCTGGCTGTATTAACCTATTTTTGTTGCCAGTTTAATGAGTTACCTTTTTAACCTTATAGCAATATCTTGGTGGTTTGGGTTTTGTTAAAAATAACCAGCTGACAGTTCCTGTTTCTTTGTGGCTTCTTAATTCGTGGGATTTTTATCTTAATATTTTTTTGTAACCGTTCATTTCCTTTCAGTTCTTTTCTTAAAAGAAAAACCTTTGCCTTTGCAGATCGTTCAGGTTTGAATGAACTTGCAAGTACCTCACTCAAGCTAAATTTGCTGAAGAGCAGATCTCTGTAAAGCCATGAGTTTTCTTTGTTGAGGGTTGACTTTATATTACTTCAATTTGAATGCTTCAGCCTGGGAATTGTTTCAAGTGAAGGATTAAGAAGTTTGTCTAAAGTACTTAGGAATGCAGGATTTGCAGTAGCAGGTGAAATAATTTGTCAGTTAAGTCTGTCTCCAGCAAGTAAGTTTTTGCAAGTTAACCTCAACCAGCAGTTGTCAGTCTCTGTAGCCTTGGTGAAAATTCATTCTCTTTTTCTCAGCATCTCTTGTACCATTGGGCTGGTTACTTGTATAATGCAGCATAGGATAACTGTGGGAAAACACACTGTGTTTTTAAAGAATAATTAAACTCTTTACACTGCAAATTTGACTCATATTTTAAAATTTTGAATTTGGTACAGAAAGTTTCAGGCTGTAAACCTGGTTTTTGTTCCCCATCCCCCCAAAAATGGACAGAAGGCTTTACCCAGTTTTCTAACTTCTGTGAAGTAATGTAGTTTTTCTATAGAAGTCAATATAGTTCAGAACAAAAGAATTCATTAGGCTTAGTGATGTACCCAAGAACTACTTTAAGACAATAATTGGTAATCAAGAGATGACCAGAATTAGAAATCAGTGTATCAAAATTTGTTTGGTTGAAATAAGGCCACATTCCTAAATGAGATGTTGACTGTGGGCTCAGTACCACTTTTTTGAGATCCATCATTGGTAACCTGAGAGTTAAAATCTGCTTCTGATGTTTGGGATTTGGGGCCCAAATGAAGCATGTCCTGCTCTCATGACTGCCAGCCCTGACCTGTCACCACAGTGGCCTTTCCTTTTTGTCATCCCAAGGAATGCTTTCATCAGGGTCAGAAAGATGGACCTATAACAATATAATCTCTCTGTTTAGCTCCTGAATGACACCTAAACAGGAAGTTTGGGGATTTTTTTCCCCATTTCTCTTTCATTTTGTCTTTTCAGAGAGTGCAGGCTGTAATCAGTCGTGTCTTTTCTTTTGCATCATAACTGTCAGCACATGAAGGGAAATCTTAAATTGCCAGGCACTGCTATGAATTGGACAGGTTGCTGCATGGATGCTTGGGCATTGTACCGTGCCTGTATTTCTCCAGCTAAAACAAAAGGAATAAAGAATTGTGTTGAAATGAAAGCTTTACATTTTTGGCTGCTTTGAATCCTCTTTCTTCACTTCTACATTTGTAATAAAACACTTTTGAAGACAGTGTTTACTGCTTTGATAATAATCAGGGCAGTGTTTTTGTATCTTGAATCTCCAAAACTTGATTAATTATTGAATGTCCTACTATGCCAGGGTCATATTTCACCCTGGCACTCTCAGCAACTCTTCATTATATAAATATTTTCACAGCAAGCCCACTGTGGTGGAACAGGGCTTTCCTCAGTGTTGCACTGACAGCATGTGAAGGAAAATCTATGAGCAGCAAAGCAGACAAGGACAGTGCAGGGACTTGGTGTTACAGTGTTATCTTTCTCTGGTCTTAAGATTAAAACCAAAACACAATTCATGGGGAAAAGGGGTTTTTACCTCGGTATTTATTTCAGGATCCTGGGGTACAGCACTTGGTCCAGGTGGAATGCCCCGAAAATGCATGCACCCCTCTCACACTGAAATACAATTATAGGCCTTGCAAAATGAACATATTTATCAAAAATTCCCCAATGAGACGCTCGAGTGAACCCCTTGTTCTGAGGAACCTTTCTCCTGGGTGGGATAATTTTAGTTTACAAAAATGTGTTTTGGAGAGGACCTTGGTGTCTGGGGCTCCCAGGATGTTTGGTCTCCTGGTTTAACAGTGCCGTGGGGCTGAGCTGAGTTATCAGGCTTGGAAAGTTACAAGTGTGTAGGTTAAAAGCACTAAGAATGCATAAAACTATAAAAGAGTATGTAAGAGGGGTATAAAAGAAAAAGCAAAAAAATCATTCTGGCATCAACAGTGTGGTGACAGGCAGTTCACCTCTTCCAACTCCAGTCCTCAGCAGTTCCACAACCCATGAGAAGATGAAGAAGTGTGTGTTGGATGAGGAACATTACTGAGTCAGGAAGCTTTTTGCTCTTGAGCCTGTGGTTATAGGCACTCTGTGTGCTGTGTTCTCAGTAAACGAAAATGGGAAGTGCTTTTGGGTTTTGCAAGAATGCTTAGAGGTAGCTGAAGTGTTTGATGAGCAGCCTGGGTGGGATCTTAGCCTGCTTAGAGCATTTTGCGATGTGAATATAGCATAAAAAAGAGTTCTGATCAGAAAATCTACTTGACCTGTTTGTGAGTTGAACTTTGCACTTTTTCTAGAGCTCTCTTTCCTTCAGGTGATCCCTGGGTCTTGCTGAAGGGAAGGTACAGTTTCTGCTAAAATAATGCCATGTTTCTGGTGCCAAACAAGAGGACTTGAGACACAAAGGTTGGCACCTGCAGGACCTTACTCATTCACTGTAGGAGCAGAGGATGGCCTAACCCCTTCTGTCCAGCAATCTCACTTGAGGTTCTGAGTGCACAGGGAAAGTGAATTTGATGTGGTTGAAGGAACAAGAATGGCTATCAGTATGTTCATGTTTGCTCATTTTCTTCAGGGGTTGTTTTCTTTGTTAATTATGTTATTTATTAAAAACTATAGACTTTGCATGGCAAAGTCCTCTTTGTGTAATGTTGTTCCGTACCACGAATAATTTGAATACCTAAGTACTGAATGAAAGGCAAGAAAATTATTTTCCACAAGTTTTGTGCTTGTAAGAATACATTGAAGACTGTAGCATGTGAGAGAGCTATTGGGACACTTAAAACCAGGACTATTCAAATATATATTTTTCTTTGCATTTGTTATATGGGGTGAAGGGAACCAGATCTGATGTTACAAAAATTATATTTCATTCCTGCTGTGGATCATCAGATAGTTCATGATTGTCTGTTGTGAGAGAAAACAATTGAAACTAGAATGGATTCAGCCTTTATGAAATCAAAACCAAGGTCTTAAGCCCCATTGGTGTGACACACCCCCCTGGAAGCATTGGCTTCCCATTCTGTACCTTAGGATATCACTTAGTCCAGGCTCCTGCATAAAAGCAGGGTAGGTGTAGCTGGACTGGACTGAGACCATGGATGGCAGATAGGTCACAAAAATCCAGCAGGATCAGTGAAAAGACGGAATGCCTGCTAAAGCAGCACATGATGCTTCCACAACCAACTCTCCCATTCTGACCCTGCACAAACACAGATGTTCAGCTTGAAGCCCTGCCTCTGCTGAGTGCAGATGGGAGGAGGAGATAATGCTGCAATTTCCCTTATCCAAGACCACTCTTTCCATGAAAGTGGAGTGCGTGGGATGCTGCAAAACTCAGATGCAGCCTCCAAAGCTACCCAGACCATCTAGGTAAGCTCTTTTTGATAGAAGCTCTTACTAGAAACATCTACCACCTTCCAGAGCAGCAGGTTCTCCAGCATCCCTTGGCTGTCTCTTAAATTTTGTGGTCATATTGACAGGAAATTATCCCTGCTGTCCAACCTAAATCTTCCTTCCTGCTAATTAAGTTGATTTATCTTTGTTCTTGGGTTGGTGACCATGGAGAGTATTTGACCACTGACATGTTTATTTCTTGTCTTCTCTTTCCTAGTCTGAGTCTATCAACACACAGACAGTATGTGATAATCCTCCTCTGGTTCTCTGGACTGCTCCATTTTGGAGCACTGTGTTTTGAAGAAGCTCAGGACAAACAAGATGTAAAATTAGACTCACAAAAGTCTTACAGGGAAAATTGCCTCTAATGCTGTCTGACAGCTCTCCTAATGTACCCATTTGGATATATTTGGGGTTTTTTTGCAGCTTCATGTCACTGACTCATCGTCAAGTAGTTTTCCCTTTTAGCAGCCTGGCTAATAGCCAGCTGTTCCCTGCTTCATTGTTAGGCGTTGTCTCCCTTCTTTCTCTAACCTGTTGTAGTTTATAGTATTTCATTTAATGGATAAAAATCTTTTCTTGGTTTGCAAGATCACACTGATTACTTTTGCTGTCCTTAAGAAAGCTCAGAAACCTCATGCAGTCTAAATAAAATTATTTCATAATTATTGTGAAGCATCTTCTCAAAGCAGTTATCCAGGTGATAAGTAACAATGGTGATGCTATGCAGGAGACTTCCAGCCTTAGTGGCAAGTTAACAATCCCCCTTTTGAGGGCTTTTTGAGAGGGGACATTCTCACTGTGATTTTTATCTTTACCTTATTTCTCTAATTTGGTAATGTGAGTATCCTTTGTGGGAACATAAGAAGTTTTACAGCATTCAAAGCATGTCACATCTACCCTTCCTTCTGGATTCACAGACTGCTGCTTCAGATTATATTAAATGAGTCTGTGATTTATTCATAATCTACCTATGTAAGATATTTATCTTACTGTCATATGGCAACAATTCATTGGTCTCCGCCAAATAATCCTAAATTACAGAATAGTTTTGTGCCTCCTACTCTGTAATTCCATCATCTGGATAATCAAAAGTACCAGTCTGAGAGAAGAAAACTTCAGAGCAGTCATTTATTTTATTTTTTAATACACATTTTTGGAAGCTTTTGTTTACTGCCTGTATATAAATTGAGAAAAAATAGTTAAAGATTTTCTCTGCAGACCTCAGTGGTCACATAGGTGACAATATGGCTGTTACTTGAGTGGGCAGAAAGTCCTTTTCCTGCTGGTGGAGAGCAGAGCATTATTTTCTTTGGAGACAAGAGTGTTTGAGAAGCTTCTATATGCTTTGTTTTTTCTCTTTATGTGCTTCAGAATGACCAAGTTTTGTATTACTTATTATTATTTTATATTATTGTTGCCAATCTAAGAGTGTTCTGTTATGTAACACATCTCTAGAAATATTCTCTGCTCTGACATCTTACAGCATTTGTGTATAGACAATGTTTTCTTGAGTAGCTTTATTTTTAAAGGCTTGAGTAATACCAGTGTGCCTTTTATAAGTTTTCACTGAGTCCAGGCAAACACAGTAAGGGTCTTGAAAAGATCCTGTTGATTTGTGACCTGGGGGATCTGGAATGTGGAAACAAATCTAGAGAGGGGCTCTGGTGAGCAAATGAGAGGAGAGCAGTCCTGTTCTGAGCAGGTAGGAAAATGGGGTTTGTGGAGTCAAAAGGTCACTGTGGAGTCCTTCCTTGGGTTGATTCGAGCTATTTTTGGTTAAAAAAAAACAAACAAGCACAATGCTTGGCTATTAGTTTGAACAATAGTTTGAACATGGCTTCTGTGTGTGAGATGTGAACTGCAGAGCTATCCTGACTGTGAAAGCAATGTCTTGCTAATCAAGAATATTCCCAAAAAGCCATTTCCCACAATCTGCTGGTGCATTTTTGCTGTGTTGAACAAAGAAAGAAGGAGCATGTGTACATATTCATCCCTCTGGGCTGTTTCTCAGCCTTCACTGAATTACGAGCTGTTCTTTTAGGTTTTTTTTGAAGTCCTTAATTCTGTAACAGTCCCTAATCCTCACCTTCCCAATTACCCAGGTGTGACCATTTTTACTGACAGAGACAGCCCTGTTAGCAGCAACGCCAAACACACAGTATTTAAATTTCTCAAAAAACAATTGCCACAGAAAACAAAATGTAAGTACAAATAAACTTCCTTGGGAAAACAGCATCAGCGTGGGCAGTAAAGAAGCTGTTGAAGTGGAACAATGTGGCAAACCTGACGTTGATTGGATTTAAGGCTCTAATCGCTTTCCCTTGCACATGAGTCTCATATCTGTTGTTAACTTTAATGAGACTTATGTGCCAAGCCTGCCAGGAGAATTGCTCCTTAATTCTCCTTGCTGCCACGCTGTTTCATTGGGAAGTATTTCCATGTCTTCCTGTTGAAGTTTCAGTCAGGGGCACTGACACAGACACAGGCCTGGCGATGAGGAATTCTCCTCAGATCTGGGAGCTGTGGTGAGAGAAGGGCTTGGGTAGATCCAAGACTAGTGCCAGCAAGTACATGACTAAAGATCTAAAGTTTCTTACCTCCTGCTCTCTCCTGCAGTGTCCCTGGGTGAACGACCTTCTCTGCCTTTTCTTTCCTCAGTTTCCAAAAAGGAGAAGGATTTGTCCTTTCCTCCTTGATGGAGCTATTGGGAGGATGAATTAGGATGTGCTTGTAGAATTCTGGGCGTGAGAACTTTTATTTGAATGTTACTTTTTATTAACCCCACCAGTATTTCTCTGAACTTTGCTGTTAAGCTTTGGCCTACAAATATTGTGTGTGATTGCATAAAAATGAATACCAGGTGAGCAGCTTCACCACATTTTGCAGTGGCTTAAGAAGTATGTTTATAGTAATGATCTTATAAACCCAGAGTAATTGAACAAGCCACAAATCGGTCACAGCTTGGAAAATCGTAATTTGGGACCACTTTCTGCCTCCATCTGCATAACATTTTTAATTTGTTGCTCTTCATTTTCATGCTAATTTACCCTGTGTGTTTCAAAGACTACTTCAGCCTGTTGGCAGCTCAGGAATGGGAGCAGACCTGCTACTCCTTGGCAGCAGGTGAATGCCTTGGCCCTTGAAGAGCCTTCCAGATTCACGTTTCCCTGGCAGCCAGCAGTTCAGCCAGGTTTCTTTGCTGCAGAGCTTTTTTGGGGAAAATTCTTATTTTCAAACTTGCAATGAATAGCATTTTGGCTTCAGGATTTCCTTCTGCTCCCAGCACCCTGAGAGTTTGTCTGTTGGGCTGCCTTGGCTCCAGAATTCAGATCTTTTTGGCTTGAAGGTAGCATTATTTAGGAATTACTCAAAAACCTTTCAACCATGTAGGACAAACAAAGAGAACCAAATTACCATTTTAAGGTGTTGAGGTACTACAACAAGGTAGGATGTTTTTCCTGGAGTTGTTCTTCGTTGCTATAGTTGATGCAAATATTCCTTTACTTTTATGTAATACTATTTGTGGTCAAAAATATTCACAGATATCAGTAGAGAAACATGACCTGTGGAGCTTGCTGTTGTTGGCAATGTAATGCAGACTTCTGGGTTGCTATTGATATTAATATATGATATTGTTAGCAAACAGATTTGGAGGGTTGTCAGTCATTGGGAGGTCTGCTGTGGGTCATTTTGGGCTTTCTTGGCTCCTTCCCTAGAAAAGCTCAATGTCATTTGAGATAACATTAAACTGAATTCTCTAAACTAACCCTGCACTTTTTCAAACTGAAGCTGCAATTCCTGTGAGTTGAGCTGGTGACAGCTCTTCAGCAAAAAACATGTATTTTGTTTTTCACTAATTACAATGCTCTGAGATCTCCTAAGTGAAACATATTGAGTTATATGTGGGCTGTCAATCATGTTTTCCTTCGCTCATGCTGCATTCCTACATAGAAAAATAAGCTAAATTATAGATTGTGAATTCCTTTAGTAGCTCTTACAAGAAATGTGCACATCTCAATTGCTCAACCTCTGGCCAGTAATGATGCCCCTAAAGCTTTACATGGGTGTCTGATATGTTTTTGTCAGCTTGTTTTTGTGGATATGGATGATAACTTTCGGATTTTGCCTTGTTTTTCTCATATACAACTTTACTAGGCTGTTTGGCTTACACAGCCATCAAGAGGCAGGGAAATTCTGAGAGCATTTCTGTAACAACTACTGGCAAGTACATATTTCAGATAATAAACGTGGACATTTCACAATGGTTTTGTTCTGTTGGTTTAGATCAGCATAAACAGGGGATGGGGATGTGTCTATGTGAGGACCAGTTCATGTGGTTGTGCTAGTTTTTCATCAGGATACTGAAGGAACCCTTAAAGTCACTGAGAGATATCCTGGAACCTCTGTGGCATTCACTGGAATCCCCAGATGCCTTAGGTTTTAACTTTTATATTTTTCAAACCCTTCAGTGCCCAGTGTAACTCTGCAGTTCCCTGGAGCTCGTTCAGTGCTGTTCTCTCATGCTCACACTGACATAACAAAGCCTCTCCAGCTCGCTCTCCAAGGACACCCAGACCCTCCTGGGCCCAACAACTGCAAACCTTCATCTTGGGGAGAGAAAGGGGGGCAAGCTTGGGCAAATTCCATCCTTGCCTGGCTTCTGCTTGGGGAATTGATGCTGATATCAAGGTGTGAAGAACTCGTGAGCTGTCATTGTCCATTTTGGGATGCACTGATGCAGGAGCCTCTGGAGCCCAGAGTGTGACCTCTGAAGGCCTTTCAAATAAATCCTTCCTTTATTCCTTTATTCCTGTCTAGTCTCTGTTTCTAGGTAGTCGTTTAAGGCATCACCCCAATAAGACTCCAAAGGCAGGAGCACCTGGGATGCCACTGGCAAGGTCTGCAGGGGAAATTCATGGGGTTCTGTTGTGCTGCAGTCAGGCTCAAACTGGTGGTGAGTCAAGCTCGAGTATCTGATGACTGCCAAAGGTGTTTTGGTCCAGTTGGATGTGCAGACCTCCTGTGGTTGATGGGGTTCTCCCCTTACAGCCCTCTGGAAGTAGGTGTGTGAGCTTGAGGTTTTAGGTTGTTACGAGAAAGACTGAGATTTAAGAGGATAATCCTGACTTTCAGCCCCTGAAGGACACAATTTACTTCATAGGCTTGATCTACATGGCAACCAACACTCACACTGAGAAGTGATATAATCATGATGGAATATGTGCATTTTAGGATGTGTTTGGGGTAAATTGTATCCTATATGTGAAATTAGTGTGAGCCCAGGAGATAGGGAACAGATACCTAAAGAGGATGAAGGTTAAAGTCTGTGTTTTATATATGTGTTTGTTGGCCAAGCAAAATTATGAAAAGGCAGAAATAAGAGGAAGCAAAAGAAGTGGCAATTAGAAATGCAGGTAAATGTGTTAGTGCCAAAAATCAGCCAGCTGAATGGATTGCAGTGTATCAATAGTTGAGCTAAATAAAATTAAGTACTCCCTAAAGTTACACAATTAAGTAAACTGCAGTGCATCATAACCAGATGAAGCCAGTTTTTACATACCCACTGCTGGGAAAGGCAAGAATGGCTTTGCTGAGATAACTTTCTTTCATATCTGAAAAAATTCCCTTACGATGCTGCTTGGAGACATCTGCTTTTGCACTGAGGGAAAAAATATGTGTTTGTGACTGGAATAACATAGAAGAGAAGACATGTTCCCAAAGTAACAATACAATTTCTTAAATAATTGAGAAATACTAAAAAAAAAAATTGAAAAATTAAAAATTTATTCTGTACTATTCCTTTTATGAGTTTGTAAGAACCATGATGGATTCATAAGACAATTGAAATATGGGAGGAAAAAATAAGGGAGAGAAAAAAAAAATCAAAGCAAATTTATTCCTGTTTTGTCTTGGGATCCCATTCTTCTCTCTTCTGTTGCCTCTTTTTTTATCTCAGCTTGTTCCTTCAGTGAAAGCAACAAATCAAAAAGTTTTTATTAGAAGAAATAGTAACAGAATATCAAAATCAGTTGAAATATATTAGATATTAGTACAGTTTTGGGATGACACACTGACATTATCCTAGGGATATTGTGGATTTTTTTTCCCCAAGGGCTTCTGTGCATTCCCACTTAGGGGATCTGGTGTGGAGCTCTAAACTTCTTATTGAAATGTTGTACAGCTACAAACCTGGGCCTAAAAACCTGAGGTTGCTGAGATGGCTTTGATTTAACCTTTCTGTGTGTCTGGTAGAAATCATGGTCCCCTGAGTGTGGAGAAGGTCATTTCAGTGCTCACGGTGAGAGCTTGGGATTTGTCTGACACTGAAGAAGCACTCAGGTAGTGCTGCTCAGTGTGATGGGCTGAGGGAGAGGGATTGGGACAGGCTGCCCTTCAGTGCCTCTGTGAAGGTCCACGCAGCCCATCCCTGCTGAAAGAAATACCATGTCCCCTTGAGGGGGGAAATTTCAGCTTCCATTCCCTTTCACAGTTAGTCTCCTAGGCTCATGGTGGCTGGGATTTTTTCTGAGGTAAACTGGTAAGCGATAAATCATCTGCATCTTTTTTCTTTTTTTTCAAGCTAGCTGACAGCTGATTTCCTTCCTCTTTCTCTTTGAAGATCTGAACTCTTCTTTTGTAGTTGTTTGTTGAACTGCTGGCCCAAGGTCTGGTACAGTTCTCAAACCTTTGCAGCTCTGTGGTTACAGAACTTTTTCTAAGATCTCAGGAACTGCGAACTCACGCCAGAAAGTAAACAGCTCTAACAGCAGTACAAAGAGCAGGGTTTTCTTTATTCTTTTGCACACAGATTGGTGATTGCCAAATATCCGCATCAGGTTTGGGGCCTGAAGTGCTTGAGCTTATGTTTGAGATTTCATGCAGAAACTGTTCATGATTAGCATAGTGCAAAGCATGTATCTATTTCCAGTTGTTGTCTTCACTAAACTTTTCACAGTGCCTTGAGCTTCCTCTTTAGTCTTCATGAGTTACACAAGGACTTCTCAGTTTGAATTCCTCAAGGAGAGATAAACAGGCGGCAGAGAAATCAAACTAGACTGGCCTTGCTCTCAGTGCCTTGCTATTGGATTTCATAAACCATTTGTTTAAGCATATTTGTCTTTCGTGGTTAGGAAAACCATCTCTGGGGTTGCTTTAGTTGGCAAAGGTACCTATCTGTAGAGAACATGCTGTGTATTATGTATGCCTAGCGCTGTTTTACGGACTATCACAAGTCAAAGAGGATTTGTTTGAATTTCATTAGATGCTTCTGGCTACCCCAGTCCAAATTCATATATAAGGCCTTTATTTAAAAATATTCAGGAAGTGTTGAAAGGATATTGGTAAGGTTACAAAGTCAGTGACTCAAAAGCTGAGAAATGTTTGGACACAAGTAGCTTGTCCAACTTCAATTCCTTGCTTTTCTACAGATCCATTAGGGTGCCCATTTCTAAGCCTGTAAGCTACCACTGGAGTTGTGTTAAGGTACCCTGCAGGCCTTCAGCTTTCCTCATTGACACTGGGATACTGCTGCTGTCTTCTCCCTGGAGAGGATAAGTCAGTCACAAACAGTAACATATTTTCTGCCAGAGGACTCCAGGCAAATTGGTGAAGTGTTCTCCTGTAGAGAGAGGGCCACATGTAGATGCTGTGGCAGATGTCAGCCTTGTGCCCTCACTTGTGCTGTCTCAGATGGCAATAGGGACCTCTGTTTCAGCCACTGAATGCCACCTTTTGTATCTATTTCCTATCCTGGGAATTTAAACATGAGGTCATAGGTAGGCACTTGCAGTGAGACACCTGAGCTTAGGTGTCTCAGTCTTAGTTGACTCCTGCCCGTGATGTCAGTTTACCCAGTCCTGTTGCTTTCTTCAGGAGAAACTGATTCTGTTTAATCTTTTGGAGGTGGGCAGGAAGCAAAGTCTCTTTTACCCATTCCCAGTAAAGCTGTCTCACTCACATCCTATACCTTCAACCACTCTGCACCGTCTCTACCTCACATCTGCTTCTTAATCCCAGTTTCCATTCTGTGGATGTCTGAACTCAATTTCAGTCTACTTGTCCTGCAAGTATTAACTTCTGTCCTCTACCTCTTAGTCCCTTGCTCCTTTTGAGATATTCCCAGACACCACAGCTGCTTACTAATTAGTCTAGCCATATCATCTCCCTCATTTCCTCTTCTCTTATTTCAAGGAGGTCAGTTTTTGAGTCCCACTGCTGCCAGTGCTTGTCCAATGGAAGTGTGAAAGTCCCTGTATAAAGTAGTTGAATTTAGGTCCATTTTTGTATAGAGAACAGAAGTTTTCCTTATGCAGAAGTTTGCCTTATGCAGTCTGTTCTGCCAAGTCACAACTCTTAGACCCAAACCAAGGAGGAGCTAGAAATCTCCCTCTGAAATTCACCAGAAATTTGTTCCTTATACAGAAATATTCTCTGCAACATTTTTTAGGAATGGCTTAAATATTTTGGCTGAGGGTTTCTCAGATAGTTCCTCTTTGGGCAGATGCAGCTTTGGAAAATTTCTGCTCTTTCTCATTACAGTTTGGCAAGGCTTGAAGGCAACTTAAACCAGGTTGTTAAAATAGCAATTGCAAAATACTGGATTCAGATGCAATCTTTGTTTCGAGCATGTGGCTGTAGCTGAAGCCATACATCAAGCTTATGACTTTACAGCTAGTTTTGTAACGTGTTAGAGGCACTGGACTTGCTGTGCAGCTTTCTGAGTATCTGGCACAGAAACTGCCTCTTAGTGATCTTCATAAACTGAAGAAATTTAGTAGTGGAGTAAGATCAATATGGACTGCTCTGCATTGTCCTATTACCTCATTTCCTCAATGAAAAATAAGAAAAATAAATGAAATTGGCCAGAGAGCTTAGCTTAATCTGCTGAATGTTTGCAGCTACATCTGGAGGAACAAGCTGATCTGCTGGTTGCTTAGGAGAACAAATTGAACGTCTCAAAAAATCTGTGTGCAGTGGCACTGGTTGCCATGAGCATGTTGGTGCGGGTGTGTGCAGGGATGTTTGTGAGAGACAGAAACTTGGAGCTACATCCCTGAAGTGCTGGGTTTGCTTTTTGTCCCATGTGGATGACACCAGGTCTTTCCAGGAGGTTCTTTGTCAGCATTGATAGTTGCCATCTCCAAAGGTTTCATGCTACAAGGATCTACAGAGCATTTATTCCACCCTATATGCAGGGACCCACTACAGTCCAGAGCACATCATAGCTTCAATAGAGTGTCACTGAAACCAAAAGCCACCACCATAATGTGCTGCAGGAAAGGGGCTGGAGTAATCAAGACTGCCAGCAGCTTTGTATTCTGAAATTTACTTTCCCAGCAGGAAGACTTTTTTAGATAATTTTCCTAGGTGACCCTGGAAACAGGACCACACATAAAAAATGAAAAACTACCAAACAAAGCACTTTCACGTCGAGGCAGGAAGGAAGGAAGAAGAGGAAATCCTTTCTGTCCCGAACACCTTCATTTGTTTTAACCTCGAGCACGTTAATCACCTTTTATTCTCCCAGTGATCCAATAATCACTTCTTGCAAGAACATTATGCTTGTCCTTGCAGTACATGAAGCTCAAACTCTAGCACTAGGTTAGATTTAACCTCTTGAAGTGAGAAATAGATTCAGAAAGGTTAGCCCTGTCATAAACAAGTGGATGTTATTCGTGCTCAGTTTTCTCTGGATGGTCTTGAAGCACTTGTTTGGGCAAGCTCTGGCTTGGGAGACCACAGCTAAAATTATCACAGACAGGTTAAGGCTAAGACATTTTGAGGAATACTAGCTGGACTGCCTTTCTTCTGGGATGTAATCTAGAGTCTGACACGACATGTGGATCACCATTGACTGGAGTAGATGTTGGACTTGGACCTGGGGAAGGAAACTCCATCCTGGAAATGGACTGCTAATATCTCTTTGGTGGTAGGAAAAAATCAGTGCCTGTAGGCAGCCATATAGCCCCCTACTGTGCTCCTGTCAGTGTTAGGAGTTGCCCTGGATCACTCTTTGGACAGGATGCCTGTTAGGAATAAGTTTGTACAGAAGAAAGGGGAATAGTTCTTATTCTTGCCTAAAAATAAGCACAGTATTGAGCTTCATAGTGCATTTAAATATAGTCCAGTCAGTGGTCACTTCCTTCCGTGACCTTGAAATCTAGCATTTGAAGTGGTGTTTTCCAGGCAGTTGTAGGGGTTTAATTTTCTTCTTCCAGATGCTTTCTGCTTCTCTTCTTCCTGCCCTAGAGCAAATAAACCAAATTAGCGCCGTATTTACTGATGCTCAGGATGTTGTCAGTGTATTACACAAAAATCTGACTTCACAGAGTAGCTTCCAAAAGCACTGCAAGGCTGCACTGCAAAGTTCAAGTTAGATATATTTCTCTTACTCCTTTCCAAAAACAGTGTCTGCTGGTAAACTTTCAGTGGAAATCTGTACTGATGCTCTGAAGAGAGGTAATCAGACTCTTACCACCAAGGAATGAATTCTGTATGGAAAACCTTTTGTAAAAAAGCTTTAGCTGAGGTGGAAGCCAGTTTATTACATGTCTCTGTGCTGTCAGAGTTTCAGCAGGAGGTCCCCGAGGTCCTCCTGCAACTTGTTAAATGGGCATGTTTTGAAGCATTAGAGTGGAAAGCTGGGGAACTGAGAAATCTGTTTTCAAAAGCTGCTTTGCAATCAAGAGATGTAGTGGTCCTGGAGAAACAAATATCTTGAGCTGTATGTGGCTGGAAATGTTTATTCTATTTTAGGACATTGTAACTGGTATATTATGCCACACTCATAATGTTTTCATTTCAAGTGCTAGGAGAGGGTAAACCCAGGAGTATTTTGTAGCTGCAATTCCTCTCTTGTTTTCTTCCAAAATAGCTGACACCTTATGCATTCCTAAGAAATTGCTGCTAATAACACACACAAATAGTAATTAGCATATCCTAAAGTAAGTAAAATTCTTTTTTCAGAATATATTACTGGACTGTAGGGGAAAATTATCTTTGGCAGGAGCACTACAGAGGTATCCAACAACAAGGACAAGGTTGAAAGCCTTTCTGGAGTTGTTTGCAAAACACTCAACCACTGGCAGTTTGTTGATCAAGATCTAAAGCTGCTGTTTGTCATACTTACTGCTGATGTTGTGGCCAAATGATCTCTCAAGTTTCTTGGTGCTTCCTTATTTAATGCCATATTATTATCTTTATATCATAATTTCACTAAACAGTAATTGTTACTGTATGATCCTCTGTTAAAAGGAAGTACCTCTGATTAGTCTAAAAAACCAACAAAGAACAGCCAGGAAGGGAGAAATGAAAACAGAAAAGTTTTCCTTTCTATGATAAATAGAGTTGTGGTTGTACCTGCTTGTTCTAAACTGATAATCCTGTATTTTGCAAATGTGGCTGCACAGCTGTTGCCTTTCTCTGGTCTTAAAATTAAAATTAAAGCTAAAACACAGTTTATGGGGAAAAGGGGTTTTTACTTCAATATTTATTTAAGGATCCCTGAGTACAGTACTTCATCCAGGAGGAATGCCCGAAAATGCACACACTGTCCCCTCACGCACTGAAATACACACAATTATAGGCCTTGCAAATTAGCATATCTATCAACTATTCCTCAATGAGAGGCTCGAGTGAACCCCCTGTTCTGAGGAACCTTCCCCCCTGGATGGGCCTATCTTAGTTTACAAAAATGTGTTCTGGAGAGGCCCTTGGTGTCTGGGGCTTCCAGACTGTTTGGTCTCCTGGTTTAACAGTGCCGTGGGTCTGAGCTGAGTTATCAGGCTTGGAAAGTTACAAATATGTGGGCTAAAAGCACTGAGAATGCATAAAACTATATAAAAGGGTATATGAGAGGGCTATTAAAAAAAAAGGCAAAAAATCATCCTGGAATCACAGCCTGGTGTGGAAGAGTGAGTCTTGCTGATAAATCAATGGAGATATTATTAGATCTTATATTAGGTCTATCAGGTCTCATTGGACCTGCCATAGCAAAGCCCAATTTTGCCCAGGACCATGTGGGGAGTCAACTCAGAGTTTGGAACTGGGACCCACATCCACCACGCCAGTTCCCACTGAAAAATGTGTATAGGCTCAAAAGTACTGGAAAGGGAAGAAAAAGACATTTTATGAACCACATAAGAATGTGCTTTGAATCACTGAATGTTGCCAAGAAACAAGATTTCAGTCTCCAACCTTCAAAACAGATGATCCTGCTGTTTATGGGATGTGTTCCTGTTCAGAAGCTGCTCTGGTGCTGACAGCTGGAGGGAGGTGGTTGGGCTCTCGCAGGGGGATTTCTGTCAGCTCAAAAGTCTTTGGACTTATGTTACCCAATTCAGCATTGTAGCATAGTGATTACAACAAACATTATAGAAATGTGGTATTTTGAGCTGTGGAATTGGTCTTTCCAGGAGGTTTTCAAGATGCGACTGTAATCTTCAGCTAAGCTCCCTTTCCATGAAAGGTTGGTCTGGATGATCTTTTGAGGTCCTTTCCAACTTGGGCTGTTCTATGACTTCGGGAAAATTGGATCAAATTGGTAGATCTTTTAAACTGGTATGACATGATTAATGTTCTGATTTCAATCTTCAGTAATTTTGCAGCATAATTCCTAGAATCTCCCCAAAACAGGTTTGGGGCTTGTGGTGCTGCCGCCAGTGGAGTCTGGGGCATTTGGGACAGGTTTGGAAGCCCAGGTGTCTGTGGAAGACAACTTCAGTGTGAGGAGTCAAACAAGTGATGCTTTATGTGTAGGTCATAGTTGTTGCTGCTATTTTATTTGTGGGTTTAGGTCAATATTGTGTCAAATGCACGAAGTTTTTAAAAAATCACTTCTTTTTCTTCCAGTTCTACAAAATGCTGAAAGTATGTTTTAAAAAAAAAAATTTTACTCTTCCTAAACAAACCTAGTCAAGATTTGATTGAGATAAAAGACCCATCAGCCTTCAGGGGTTGCTGGAATTTATCTACTTGGAATAAAATGTGGATACCCTGCCAACTTCAACCACAGTGATCCTTCATCATTTAAGTATAGATGTAACAGGGAGGCCATGGAAGGTGGGAAGAACTAAAAATATTCACCTGCAACAGTAGTTTTTATGTATGTGCCTGTATTTATATATATGTGTGTGTATTTTTTCAGATAGGTGTACACATATTCACACACAATATTACTCTTATTATTCAGAATCAAGGTATGAGTAAAATTAATCGAAGTGTCAGTTTTCACCTTTTTTTTTGTAGGGTGTAAAGGTTACAACCTTTAAAAGACTTCCCCTTTTAAATTATTTCATGAACCTCTTAAGTGGAAAAAGCCTGTTTTATATACATGCTTTAGTGATTGCTTTGCATGCAATGTTGTCTCACCTTTAAAAAACCCAACCCAACCAAACAAAAAAACCTAGAGTTAAGACCCGAATACTGAAGAAATGGACATAAGTGTTTCTTTTAACATGATCATTTGTACTTGTATTTGTTTTTTTAAAATTTTGTTGGCTCTTTATTAGTTGGGTTCTTTAAAATCAAATTGCATTCACTTTTCTTTAGGCAAATGTTGTGTCCAGGATGTACTTGAAGTGCTGTTTTCTGTGGTGAGAGACTTTGGGAGCACACTTTTCTTTCCAGTGTGGGTAGATTACTTTAAATTATCATTTACATTACCAAATTGGGAAGTAAAACCTAAACTTGTGTATGCTCTTACTTGGGGCTTTTTTTTGTTCTTTGTTTGGTTGGTATTTTGGAAGTTTATTTTGTAAATAAGTCCCTATGGTGGTAATCAAATATTTGATCTTAAAATAACTGCACTCTCACTGGGTACATCCTATATCCAGAACTGCCTCTGGCGGTTAAAAAAACACTGAACTTTTATCATAGATGGCATCTATTTCAGAGCTCATTACCACAGGGCTTCCACTGCGCTTGTGGATGTCACAATGGAAGAGTGGGGCTTTGCCTCTGAGCATTTTGCATCCTTTTGGGGAGGGGATGTGGCTCTGCTGGGAGAGTCCCTGAGCTGCAGCACCTGTAGAGAGAAGCTGGTGCCACCAGCCCTGTGTGACTTGTCCCCTCTGACAACAGCCCTGTGTGACATGTGTGCTCTGGCACCAGCCCAGTATGACATGTCTGCCGTGGCACCAGCCCTGTGTGACGTGTCCCTTCTGACACCAGCCCTGTTCGATGTGTGTGCTCTGACACCAACCCAGTGTGACATGTCCCCTCTGACACCAGCCCAGTGTGATGTGTCCCCTCTGACACCAGCTTTGTGGAGCATCTTTCCTGAGCACTAGGCAACCACCAGTGCTGTGGGAGCAAATGAAAGGGATCTCGGGGAAATGGTCCATCTGTATTCCAGAAATCCCTGTTATCATCTCTAGTTACAGTTCTGACTGTTCATTCTGATAGGAACCAGCATAATTCTGTGGATGTAACTATTCCTAAGGTGTTCATGCCAGCCTGCAAATGTTGATGTGACTTGTACTCATTACATTCAGTCCCAACTGCTACATGTCTCTAAATTAAATTGAGTGGATGAACTAATTTACTTCTTGTTTGGTTAAGCTCACAAATTCTTTCTGGTGAATTTGTAACTCCATGTCAGGTTTCTGCATCACAATGTATTTAAAAGTATTTCTTTTCTGGCAGTGCTGACCTACTTTAAATGCTGCAAGGTGCTCTTACCTCCTTTTTCTTTTTTTTTAACAGCCAGTTGATACCAGCAGAGATCTTTGTACTTCAGCTTCTAAACCTTTGATGACATTTTAACTGTTCATTCCTGTATGTAGGCAGCCACTTTATCCTTTTCTAGGTGGGCCTTTGCTTCAATTCAGAGTTAATGGTTACTATTTATTGCACACCTACAAAAGGTAAAACCTACATACAGCAAAGTTGCTACGTGCACAGTGTGCCTTAGAAAGCCCAGAATCTCTGACCTGAAGAACATACCATCCCTAGCCAGGCTGTGCAAAGATGTGGGGACGTGGGTAATTCACCTGGGCCCTGCAGGCACTGGGACAACTTCAGTGAAATAACTCAACAGCCAGCACAACAGTCGAACCTAAGTCATGAGGTTCAAAGAAAATAAACTTGCAGTGAGCGTGCAAGAGCATCTTAATTCCAGGATGGGTGTGCTGTGATGTTATTTTAGCAGGATGTTTTCTTCTGGGTGAATAATTAGTGCTCTCCTGAGAGCTGCAGATGTGCTGTAGCATTATATGTTCACCACCACAATCTCTAAGCCAGTCTTAAAACGTTACAGACTGCTCAGGTGTGGCTGGGTTTATGTACAACTAATTACCATCACCTTTTCCTCCTTCCTGCCTCAATTTTCCACCCTGTTCCCCTGGGTTTTTTGGCACTGACTCCCCCATCCCTGTTGCTGCCACAGCCCCCAGGAGCAGTGCATGTTGCCGAGGGAGGAAGCACAGAGCAGCCCAGAGCCAGAGAGACCGAGGAGGCAGCAGAGCTGAGGCATCTCCATTCAGCCATGTTGCCATTGCTGTGTCTTCATGGTGAAGTGCTGGTCCTTAGAGATCCCCCTCTGGGACCAGCAAAGCTGAAAGTCATATTGCAGAACTCACATTTTCATAGATCCCAATACACTTTGCATGCAGATATAAAAGGATTTTATGCTGAAGCCCATGGTAGGAGTTCTTGCCCATAACCCACCAGATCCTACTTTCCTGTGGTTTTCTCCTGCTTGTAGATGCTGCAGTGTCATTCTTCTGTTTTCTTGTGGGACTGTTTCTGGCCCACAAAGGGTGTTTCTCATCCAAGCTCTTAAGGTATACACTAGAAGCAAGGTAAGAGCCATCCTGGGTCTTTCGAAACGTTTAAAATTCAGTACCTTTGTAGAGAATGAAAGCAATGGGGGCTCTGAGCTGGTCCGCAGTGTTTAAATCCGGTCATCCTGGATCACCAATTGCTATTGATTCAAAACGTCCCTGAGCACCACTGACACAATGTAGCAGCCCTTCTGAATGCCTCAAGCAAAGCTGAATGAGGCACCACTGAGTCACCCCCAAGTCCCTGACATTAATTTTGCTCTGTGGTTTATTCATCCTCAGAGCCCAAGACATCTCTGAGGGATTTCACCCACACCACAGAGGATTATAGTCCAAAGTGTTGGTCCTTTGCTCCCTGAATTATTGAACATCATGTCTCAAGTCAGACTGTAATCTTCCCCAGGCACCCAGAGGCCTCCACTGACCCCAGACAAAGCACAGCTCTGCACTGGCACCTCTCCAGAAGTGTCTCACCCTCCTGCTCTCCACCATGATACAGGAAAGGGGCTCCATCCCTCCATCTGTGAGCTCTAGGCTGGTGAGAAGTGCAGTGACGTCCATGAGGAGGAGGGCACAAAGCTGCTGTTGTGCAGCCCCCAGCACTGCCTTTGTGTGAACACCTCATCATTTCAATGTCATTTGCATTTGGGTATGTATGCAAATACAGAGGGAGAAACCCCTCTGAGTGAGTCCTGCTGAAGAGCTGGGTTTGAGAATGCAGCCATCCTGCTTTTGGTACCCAAGCTGGCTGAGGCATCCCTGGTGCAGTGTGATCCATCTCCATTGCAGAGGCTGGCAGGGTGCTCCCTCCCCCAGGAGGGATGGGTGATTGCTCACCAGGGTTTGATGTTTCTCACATGGATGTTCTCCTTCTGGGCTTGTCAGCAGTGAGTCAGGAATCCCAGTTACTTGGTTCATTGCTTGGTAGATGATGCTGAAAAATTGCAAGGAAAGAACTGTGGCTGAGAAAATGAGTAAACTCTGTATTTTGCTTGTCATGGGATATTTTTCTCTGCTCCTCTCTCTTTCCCTTTTGTCTCCATCACCCTGCTTTGCAGTTTTGCCTGATTTGGGGGTTGGACTCCGCAGTCCATCCCTACCTCTTACTCTTGGGGCTAAATGTTTTGGTTTATTCTTGTACTCCCTTTTCCTGCTCTTGCAGATCACAGCTGTCCTTTGTCAGACATCAACTCTTGAGGGACTACTTTGGGTGTTCTACTAAGAGCTGGTGTAGTTTAGGGTGCAGTTTAGGATTTTTTTTCTCCCTGTTTCATCTTCCCCTTGGACTCTGCTGGTCTCCCAGCTGCTGCTGTGGCTTTCCCTGCCCTTCAAGGAGTTGCTTCTCTCATCTGAGCATTCCCCAGATGCTTTGGCTTCTTGGCTGGAGGCTGCACATCTGTATTGCATGTTACTTTGGTTGCTGCTCCTCGTGCTCAGTAGGTGTGGGGATAGGGCAACCATGAATATGATGGCTGTGTTGGCTGTAAAAATATGAAAAATATTTCTTAATTACACACTGAACAAAAGCCCTGCCCTGCCATGCAGACCTCTGGCTCACCATGCACTTTGATAATTGCTGTACCTACTGTGTTCTGAAGTGATATCTTCACAGATAGAAGCTCCATTGATTTCAAGGGACTGTTTGCCTCATAAGAAAAAGGAAACTATAATGGAAGCTGGCTCCATGAACTCATCTAATTTATGTAGTACTTACAAAACCACCAGATCTTTGTGGAAAATTATGGAATATAAATAACAACAACCAATAGCCAGATATTTTCAGTCTCCTCTGGGAAATTGTGGAAGGTTACTGTACTGCCAGTTAGAAATTTATGATACTTTAGGCTTGTACTTGGACCAAAAAGATGAAACAGAGTTAGTGTTTTGGAACAGTTCAAGGAAATTGTGCAGGAGTTATGTGCAGTCAAATCTGAAGCTGATTGAGGGGTCTGGCTCTGTATTTTTGAAAACCAGGATCATCAAACTCTTCAAATGGAAAAATAAACCAGTGCAACAATGCCTTTTTCAGCTGGGCACACAATTCTGTAGCTTTATGCTGGTGGATATGTGACAGTCATAAGTCTGCTTTCCTCAGAGTTTGGTCTTTGGGGCCATAAGTGAGTGAGTGATTCACAGTCCAAGGCACAAGCAGGGTTTGGTGATTTGTTTTCCCTCCAGTGTTACTGCCTGGTGAAGTGTGACAATCCTACAGTCAGTCCAAATATGTGAGGGATCTAGAAGTGCTCTAACAGGAACTTTTAAAAAAAGACATATATTTATATGAATAATGACTGCTGAGCCTGAGACACAAGGACTTAAGAATTAGGGGGGGGGGGGNAACATCTGAAAAATCTATGGTCATTGAAAGTTGATTATATAAGGCATTTTCTGGAACCTCCTGAATTGTCCTTAATATATAAGGAAGCAAGGAAATGAATGGAATTTTGGATCCCTGTTCATAGAGACACATAGAACTTGTTGATAAAGTAAGGTTGAATAACTTTATTGATGTGATTTCCCATATTGCACCATCTTGTGCTGGATGATGTGCACTAAGATGCCTTAACATCTCTGAGAGAGCACAGCACATGAAATCCCAATGTGAAACAAGGTATTTATTCAGAAATTAGTTGGTTTCTCTCAGATCTTCACCACTTGCTTACACAGCCACATATGAGCCCAGGTATTCAGTATGGGAATATTTAATAAAGAATATGTAAATATTTACATAAATGTGATTTGGACGCTTCAGTCCTGTAGATTCAAAAATCACTTGGATTTCTTTGGCAGGACACATCAACATAAATGTGAGTAGTCATTAAATAATGGTAAGAAATTATAGCAATAAAACCTCCCTGCCTATTTTTCATCCCAGAAGGGTGAAAGAAAATGGCAAATTAGTCAATGTTTTTAATGTTTGTCAGAAACTGGACAGAATCCAAAAACTAGTTCAGCAAATATTTATGAAATGGTATCTAAACCATTAACTGTTCTGCTTATCTGAGATATAGTTGTGCAATCTGTTTCATACTCCTTATCCAAAGATGGGGGAGGAAAAGGCAGGTTTTTGAGGTAGAATTTGTGCCAATCTTTGAGGTAGACTTTGAGACCAGAAACAGCTTTAAGATTAATTTTTTAAAAATCCACTTTAATAATTCTGGATGATTCTTGAAATTGACTACATCAAACTGAACCCTGTGAGTAAATTGAAAGGGATGATTTAGAAATATGCGACATTTTCCTGGTTGTTAATGCCCCTTTTTATTTGGTCTGATCACTAATCAGAATAATCCTTAGAAGTTAACTATACAGAGAAGCATTTGACCTGAACTGTGCTTTGCAGGAGAACCTTTTTTATTCCAATATGAATCCAATCTTCCCTTTTACCCTCTCTAGGTCAGCCAAAGTTTTCTTCCTTTCTCCTACAGTTCAAGGAGGAAAGACAAAATGTGTTTTGCTTGCTCCATCTGGTTGACTGGTATCTCTTGTACCCCTTAAACAGAATTTAAGAGCTTGTTTATTTTCCTAAACTATTTGTACATTCTGCATGTATAAAATATTCATTTAGCTGGGGAAAAGCCTTCTAAACACTAAATATTTGTTCATTTCTATGTTAAAAAGGGCTGCCAGTGATCTTGTCTTAAAATGATTCAAGTAATAGCTGCCATTTGTGAGTGAACACCATGTACCATTTTCAGTTTTTCTGCTCCCAAGGGGCTTGTGTTGTCAGAGGCACTTAGCACACCAAAGGAAAGGAAAGCAGTGGATGGTTCCTAGGTTGTGATGTCTGTCTGGCACACCAGGGGTGTCAGCTGGATCTCATCTCTTTTGCTGCTGAAGAAAAGGTGCTGCCCAGCCTCAGTGATATTTATTATTTGATGTAGACAGAGTTAAGGGTGGTGTTGGCTGCACCCAGTTGCAAAAGGATGTAGCATCCTCCAGTGAATGGGATAAAGAGACTGAGGGATGTGTAAGCCAAGTCCACTTCACTGATTTAATGATTTACTGACCTGGAGTCATCAATTAAGGCAAGCCCTCCATTTTAGAGAGTATTTCAATAGATCATCATAAATGATATTTTGAGAGGACCAAGAAAGGATTGGCAAAGCTCTGTGGCTCAGGATCTGGCTGCCTGTTTCTCCAGAGATGTGTCAGAGATATCACTTCATTGCATGGTATTTTGATACCTCTGTTTGAGTACTGGAAGCTTCAGGGATGATTTCTACCTTTTACTTTCTTTTGCTTTGTTCTAGCAGAGGTGTCCTCATCTGAGCCAGCCTTCGATAGCATCTTGGCCAAGGATATGTCCCCATGGTCTGGGGAGTGATTTCATTGCCAGTAAAGGACATTATGAGACTGGATAGTGGAGTAATCAAAGCTGAATGTGGTTATAAAGGAGAATTTGTCTCCTTGATGAAGAAAATTAAGATCCCCACCATCCCTCTGCTCCTACTGGGAGAGTTTGCATTGCTCTGCTAAGCACTTGCTCATGTGGTGCCCTTTCAAAATAGCTATTATCTCTTTTTTTTTGATGGTGATAACTTTGATGGTTATGCTTTGTGCTCAGGCACTTTATTTTCCCAGTGAGGTCTTTATAATAAATTAAAAAGTCGGCCAAGTCATCCCCTGTTCACACTGCAGATGGGAAAACTTATGCCCAGAGAAATAATGTGACTTTTGTGCAGCTACAAAGTGGAGCTGTGGTTAAGTGGGGAATAGGGCTATTATGGAGCAGCAGAGACTCCAGCCTTGAAAATGCATTTGCTTCCCTGTGCTGCCTTCCCCCAGGTATTCGATACTGATGCAGACGCAGCCTCAGTCATCTGAAACTTCTGCTATTGAAAACGGGATCTTTTTTTCCCCCCTTCAGATCGCATTAAAAACGCCTGCGGTTATTTGAACCCTCCGACTTCCCCTGTGCGCCCTGAACATCTCGCTAATGCACCCAAAACGGCGCTTAATTACCTGCCCTGGCTGTCCGAGCGCCGCCGCCCCCGCCCGAGTTCATGTGGCAGGTTCTGCAGCCGGGGAATCGAACCTTGCGGTGATGGCCAGAGCGCTTTTGGCAGGGAGCCCGCAGCCGGGAGAAACCCTCCCGCCTGCCTTCTCCTGCGGTACCCACCGCTCCTGCCAGCCCCGCGCCGTGCCGCGATGGGAGGCACGAACACACCCAGCCCTGGTCCCCATCTGTTGCAGCATCGGCTCCAGTAGCAGAGCCCGAGATGTTTAAATGCGCCTGCCTTTAGGGAAAAGCTTTCAATGCAGTTCTTCGATGGACGTTTCCAGCCAGACTGCAGGATTTTTCAGAGCTGTAAGTCAGAGCCGGGGCTCGATTGTCTCTGCGTTTCTCTGGATTTGATTATTTTTATTGTTAAATTTATTTATCTTAGCAGGGGAAAATAGGTTTTGCATTCATTTAGGTGGATGCCCGAGTGCACTGCAGGAGTCTGCCGAGAGGCAGGAATTCTTCAGGCTGTGTAAGAAATGCATGGTTCTTGGTTATTTTGGTTTTTTCATCGTGTTTTCTCTCTTTTGTATGCATGACTGGTACGGGGCTGTTCTCCTGTTTTTAGAGCATTTAATTACAATAGATACTCCAAGGCTGAACAAAATGTTCTTTTATCTAGTTAAAGAATGTAGCTTGGGTTTGGGGTGGTTATTTTATTTTTCCCTTGCATAACTTTTCGTTAACGTTTTGGAAAGAGAGATTATCATTTGGGGGGTGTTCATTTATTTTCAGCCTAAAACCATCTGGTCTCTGCATCCTGCAATGCTTGGTTTCTCCTACTGCTCATCTCAGAGCCTCCTGAACTGCTGAGCAACTAATTACCGTGGCTAGTCACTGCAACCGCAAATCACGGGTTTTCAGGAACTGCTGTTTTGCTTAATGATTTTAATTTGGTATTTGATGAGGTTTGTCAGGATAAAGAGGTATATTACAGGCTTCATGTGTTCCTCCTTGCATTTTTTCCTTTTGATTACCAGAATTAATGCTGAACACATGCAATTTGCACTGCAATTAATGGATCTGTGAGATAATGAGTGTCCAAAACGGATGAGGCAGCTCCATCCTGGGATCAGAGCCCAGAGGCTTTAAAGATCTTTCTTTAGTGAGGTGATGGCGAATAACAAATGAAATTTAATCCAGTATAAGATGCAAGGTACTTTGCCAGCATCTTGTGTGTTTTGCTTGTTGTTCTGCATTATGGGCCACAGGAGAGATGAGGGTGTCAGCCTTTGGGGAAGAGATTTCACCCTCAGCTCTGTCCCTGTCGTGAGTCCAGCAGGGGCTGGAGAGCAGAGGCGGCTCTGACTTTGAGTAGCCCTGGGAGGTGTGAGGAAACCAGAGTTGCTGCAGTTAGAAGCCTGGGGGGCAGGATTATCTGATGGAAGAGGGAATGATGGGCAGCAGGATGAAATGGATCCTGCTGACAAGGGGCCAGCCCTCAATTCAAAGGGAGGAAACCCAGCAAAAGAAGACTTGGTTGTACTTCAATATAGTACATTTTTATTAGTGGGAGTGCAATACAAATGTATTTCTTTTTTTTAAAATGCCCCAGTTTGAAATAAACAAGAAAACTTACCCACCCTCCCAAATCCACCTCATCAATCTGTACAAGCATGTCTGACATTCATCAAGAAGAAACTAGGAGAATTAAATGCAATATTGTTGCAAATCTTTAAAGGCAAAACACAGAATTGATGGAAATCACCTGTAACCAGAATTTGCTTCAGGCAGCCAAGAGCCATCAGGTTTCCATCAGGAGAGGAAAACCCTCCTGTCATTTCAGCCTGTTTGGCCACCCAAGTAGGGGCAGTGACAAGCTGATTTGAAGACAAGAAATCTTTAATCACCTGAAATTTAAAATAAATGGCAGTTAAAAACTGTAAGAGCTTGTTAGCATGTCTGTATGCACGTATGATAATATATATTCTCCATATGCATCACCGTATATGAGAGCATGTTTTATATGTGTATAAAAATAGTGATGCCTCACAAGTTGAACTCTGTCACATCTACATCTGGGAGGAGACAGTCACCAGGGGAGTTTCTTTCTGCTTCTCAGTTCAGGTGCCAGTGCCTTTGCTTTTAGAACTGATGTATATTTTGATAAAGTTACCCTTTCTGTGCTGATGCAAGAGACACTTTCCTAATAGGTATTTAATGACTTCTAGTGCCTGATTGTGTTTCTAAGTCCAATTTCCATTTCTAATAGACTTCAAAATAAGCGTTAATAAAACTTGAATATAAATATATACTAATAGTTGTACAGCTGTACAGTACATATAGATAGAAATAAATGTTCTTGATGAGAAAAAAAAATACCCAGTATTTTAGGGCTATATTACTGGCATAAACTTAATTTTTGGTAATAATGAAAAATAAAATTGTTATTCTGAACCAAAATTTCCTGCTTGTGGATTTAATTTGTCTTGAGGGAAAAAAAAAAAAAGCTTGGCTGTGTTTTGCTTAGTCTTGTTTCTTTCTTGGGTGTTCATTAATTTCATGGGAGGTTTTCAGTGATGCTCCTTGGCAGGGTGGGTGTCCATGCCAAGCTGAGCTGCAGGCAGGGGCTCTCCCTGAGCCTTGGTTGGGTAATTCCGCTGTGAGCTTTATTTTTTTGTGACAAACGGGTTTGGACTGTCTGCCACATGGCTTGGAGCAACAGCCAGTTCTAAAATGGCCTCTCCAGTGCCAGGCTCGTACTCTGCCCATCTGTCACCGTGTCCGGGGTGTCCTGCTACGGTGGAAATGTTTCCCACATTCTCCAAGCAGGATCAAATGCTTCTCGACACATTTTGATGCACAAATTGTCAGCCAAATTGAATGCAGATTTGCCTGTTTCAGCTCACCAGTGCCTGTTGGGTTTCCAAGCCATTGCAGAGGGCAGAAATTACTTTTGGCATATGTGGATAACAAGCTGAAGTTTCCAGCTGGGTTTCCCTGAGCATGTGTTTGATTGTCCTTTCTCCACAGCATGTTCAGGTTGCTCCATTGTAATTGTGGTGCTTAAATGGACTCATAAAGAATAAGATGGCTAAAATCAGAAGATCCCTGCTAAAGGAGTCAGAATTTGATATAGCTCATTTGTAAGGTTTTTTTCCCTGCACTGGATCTAAACTAGGAATAATTTCTTGAAAAAAAAAAAAATTAATGAAGTCATAGTCTTTGAAAGAAGCCTGAAGTCTACTTGGGGAAATATCTTCCTCAAAATTTTAGTACTGCATGTACAATAATTAGAAAAAAAGCCTGTGTATGTGTCATTTCTTCCCTTTCCTTATGAGGATTATTTCCCAACTGGACCCACTGCAAAAATTTGTTTTCAGTGGTGGCTATTTCTAGTGTGAGTGAGTAATCCTTTTGTTGTGTTCTTCTGTTTGTCTCATTGTTCACAAGATTTTCCAGATGGGCAAGTATTTTATCCATATTTCTTGCAGAGATGGTCACTGGTGTCTTCTAACACCTTCCAAGAAGAATTGTGATGCTTTCTGAAGCACATCCCTTGAGACAGATTTTAACAAGTGACCAGGGCTTGGTCTGGGTAGGCCTGTGAGAGGGAGATTTACTATCCTTGGACATTACCAATTCTCTTAACAAACATGCTTTTGCTCAGAAGTTGTATAGCTGGCCTGTTTTCTTAAAATTTAAATTCTAGGTATTTTTAGTTGGACACGGTGGTTCCTTCATCTCACTCCACTGGACACTCACCCTGTCAGAGAGTTAACCCAGTTTTCTACATGGCAGCCAAAGCTGTGCAAAGAAAAATGGATTTTAGTGACACTTGGAAGCACCCACAGGGCTTGGGGCCTCATTATGCTCCCACTGCAGGGATGCCTGGAGTGTGTCTCGACAGCGAGCGAAGCTGTGATTGAAACTGGGCTGAAATTATCCCAGCTGGGTCCTGCAGCCCAACACAGGAGCTCGGAGCGAGCTCTGCTGCTGGAGTGTTTGCTCAACCTCCTGCAGGGATGGAGCAGCCTCCCTCACCCGAGTGTTGTCATGGCTACGCTGGTACCAGTGTGTGGAGCTGGGGAGGGAGCTGGAGTAAACCACGCTCCGCACTGCCATGCACACCGTAGTAAGAGGCAGTCCCTTGTTTGGGCAGCTTGCTTTCTAAATAAAGGGGGAGAATGAAAAAAAACCAACCAAACAACTTGATTCCCACTTTATAAATGATAAAGATGGAGAGGTGAGATGCACGATTCATTTATGCTATGTTGAATCCTCCAAAGTTTAAGCAAGTTGTCCAGCCCCTCCCATACCAGGGAAACAGGAGCAAATTGCCCATTGGAGATGCTGGCTTTCATCTTCTCTCTAGGCTGGACAGAAAGTGTGGGATAGATGACAAGTGACAGATGTCCTCAATGTCTTCCCAGAGCTAATCCAGAAAGCCAGAGCAGGCAATAGAAATCTCATCACTGAAGTCCACTCATGAAGCTGCTCTGGATTGGATATGCAGTTTGTCAAGTGCTCTGGATTCCCACAGCATGAGTGATGTATTGTAATTTATTAGTGTTGCAAGGCACTGCTAACTGAAAACCTACGAGTGGCAGCTCAAAATCTCAAAATCTCAAACCTCAAAATCTCAGCTCAAAATCAGGGGTGAGACCTAAAGGATTTGCAGGCTGGATTTGGACAGAATACTGTACTATGAGTGTGATAAAGTTTTCTGGGTTGTCTCTGAGAATTTGAACTTTCTTCTGTCCTTGGGGGCATTTTATGTTGTCAGCTTCAGCAAAATGCACCTTTAAATAAAGAGTTCAGAGGGCGATGAATGAAGACATCCATTCTTTTGGGAAAAGAAAAAAAATAGTTTAACTTATGAAAGAAAGCATGTTGTATTTATTGGTCTCTTTTTACATGTGGTGCTAAATGTGCAAGAAAAGCTGTAGCGAAGTGACTGTAAACTTTATAGATGTGAAGTTGTTCTCTGCAGCTGCAGAGTGATGTAGGGAAATGTGCCAGGAAAGTGTCAAGAGGAGAATCTTTCCTCATCATGGACTCCATGTGCTGTCCCGTGTTGACCTCTCATTCAGGTCTTCAGCACACAAAGCACAGAATCATCTTGTTCTTCCTTTCCTTCCCTAATTTCCTCTTTGCTTCTGCTTTTTTTTCCCCTATCTTTTTTTCAGTTGAAGGACTACTAGTTCAGAGCAGGTCCCTCACTTGCCTGGCTTTCCAGCTGTAAGCTTTCTTCTAATTGTCAAGATTATTCACGGTTATTGACTGACAAAAATGGAAAGAGGAGGCAACAGGCAGCTGTCTTCCTTAATGCAGTGAACTGGAAAAAATAATTGCAGTTCAAGTCCTTATGGCATAGCTCTTTTGCCTGGTGTGAATTTCACCTTTTACAGTCATATATATGCAAGGGAGAACCCTGCAAGTCCTTCTCAGATAAGGCCATCAGCTGAGGGTTTTCAGTTCTGATTCTGTTTCGTTTTACTCTTTCTTGAGGAAATGGTCTTGAAGAGATTTGGCCAATAGAAAGGGGAAAAACATAAAAAATGCAAAACATAGTGACTTTTAAAGTAGCTGCAGTGTGGAGATGGCTTAGTAAGCCTCAGGATGATCCTTGCATTGAATCCTCTTCAGATTGTTTGCTCCCGTGCTGCAGCAGCTCAAGCGTTTTCATTACATTATGGCAAAATCATCTTTTGTTTCCTGCAGTTCTGCTATTTCACTGTGGCTGAAGTTGTGTTTTATATGTAACAAATGCTGGCTTTTCTCTGCAAATGCATTGGGATCCTGTGTCTCACTTATGTAAGACAAACTCAAAAGTACTGGAAAGCAAGTATGAGTATGTGCCATCTAAAGGGTAACATTTCCAGTCTCTTGCAGTCCTTCCTAAGAGTCATGTGTCTTGGTTTCCTAATTCCCTCATCACTCACCTAACCACATTTTCCAGGACTGAGGTGTGTTATCTTTTGCTTTTACCTCGTGTTTCTAAACTTTGGGTGCTTCTTGAATGAATTGTCTTGCCAGAGAAAGGTTGTCTTTGGCTGAGCACCCAGGAATAGCACTTAATAATGGGTTTGTGTGTGCATCCTGGTGGTGTCACGGGAACTACTGAGAATTTTGGTTTCCTCCCTGGCATGCTTTCTCTCCTCTCACTTTCTCTCTCTCTCTCCTTTTTTTTTTTTAAGTGACATTTCGTTATTTGCACGTTCACTGGGTTGTCCATCTGCTGTTGTAATAAACACACTGCCAGTCACTGCTGTGTGGTTCGTGGTGTGAAGGAGCTGACAAACCAGGCTGTCGTGTGCTTGGGGACCATAGTCAGGCTTTGTCAGAGTGCTTCTGTGCTGCTCTGTGACTTATTGATGAGGTGGAGAGCAGCACCCTCTACCACAGCATTTCCACACAGCCCTGAGCTCTCTGCACATTATAATCATGATGGTGCTCCAGGCAGGAGGGATTCCATCCCACCCCAGGTTGTCTGTGCTCAGCTCATCTGCAAAGGTTGAATCACCAATGAGATACGGTGGAGTTTCCTGGCAGGAGAGCAAAAGGCTTGAAAGAAAACTTCATTTTTTCTGTAAACAGCATAGGAATGTGTTCTAGTGATTTAAATCTGAGATTGAGAGCAACACAAAAAACGATCCATGGTCTCTTCAAAGTTTTTGTTGATGGATCTTGTCTAGAGCCTCAGAAACAAAAAAGGTGAATTTTCTGTAGACTGCTGGAGATTAATGCCTGTCAGGATCAGTGAAGAGTTTCAGAAGCTAAGAAAGGTGTACTGGATGCTGCCAGTATCCCATGTCCAGGATAACTCAGGAAGAACAGCTTGGAAGACAGCTGTTTTCAGGGAAATATCAAGGACTTATTGGTTTCATGACTCTCTTTAACCCTTTCCCTTCAAGATTCTTAGTTTTAGCAGCTTTTTCTGCCCAAGTGGGGACAATCCAAGCTGGAGGACTTGTGGTGAGAACAGGGGAGAAGTGGCTTCAGTCGCTCTTTAGGACCATGCCTGTTTCTTGTTGCAGCTGAAAGAAATGCTTTTGAATTGCACATAGGCTGGTTTTCTTTTGCAAAGTTTTCATATGTGAGCTTTTTATACAGAGCATTGAATAATGACCTCATGGATGGGGATTTTCACATCCTGAGATCTGGATTAGATTTCAGTCAGCCATTACTCCATAACATTTTAGACAGAGCCTCTTTGGGACTGAATATTTCCTATTTGTTCTAGGCATGTCATTTTGGGGGACTTGCCCTCTGTTATTTTAAATCTGATGCTATATCCACCTTGAAGTATGCAGAGCTGGTCCTGCACAATCACCCAGTGACCCCTGGACCGCGCTGCCTCTGGAATCTTCATGCTGTGGACAAAATAATAGAATCATTAAGGTTGGAAAGGCCTCTAAGATCATTGAGTTCACTGCTAACCTGCCATCTCTACCATTTCCTCTTGTTCTCTTCTTGTTTTGGGAGAAGAGGCTGACCCCCAAGTGGCTACAAGCTCCTTTCAGGGAGTTGTGGAGAGTGATGAGGTCTCCTCTGAGCCTCTTTTTCTCCAGCCTAAACTTCCCTGGCTCCCTCAGCTGCTCCTTATAGGACTTGTAGTCCAAACCCTTCTCCATCTCCCTTGCCCTTTTCTGGACACTCTCCAGCACCTCAGTGTCTTTCTTGCAGTGAGGGGCCCAGAACTGAGCACAGAATTCAAGGTACCTCCAATTGCCCACCAATCAAGTCTCTGTATCTTATTTCTACCATCTCAAACTCTCCAGACCAACACATTTGGTTTTTTGTTGGGTTGGGGTTGTTTTTTTGTTTTTTTGTTTTTTAATACAAATAGCCTTAAAAGTAATAGCAAACAAATAAACTGGAATAGCCTTGTGCAGTACAAAGCTGGCTTGCACAAATGCAACCAGCTTTGTACATCTGTTCCTGCCCACTCCCATTGAGTCATACTGAGGCTTAGTCACCAGCATCCTCAGTCTCACAGTACAACTTATATATTTCTCTCCAAAACACATGCTACAGTCTAGATGGCATGGAGGAGTGAGAAAAGCAAAGCAATGAGCAACCTACTCCTAAAGGAATAAAGGAATGTAACAAGTCTTATTATACTTTACTATAACTGGTATATCAAAACAACAATAACAAAAGGACAGAAATTCCTGTGTATGTCAGTTTTTAATCTTTCCTTGTGCAATAATGGAGTGATTTGCTATAAATCTCCAAAGGCTTCTAGATAGGATTATTCTCAGAAAAAGACAATTTTCTATTCAAGCAGAGATACCAAGCTATGCCCTCTATTCCACAGAGATCAAACTGTGGATTCTGCTCGCAGGCTATTAGCATATGTAGCATATTTGCTATCCAGAGGTCTACATAGGCTTGTAATAGGTACGAATTCAAGGTTGAGCTAAAAAAAACCTGCTGGTGTGCAGAGTGCAATGAAAGAAACTGTTCACAGCTGATGTTAATAAAAATCCCGACCTTCTTTGTCCTTGGTAGGATACTTGAAGTGCTCATAGCTCAGTAATAACAGCAGAGGAGGAGACTTTGTTAAGGTGTGATGCTGAAGAGTGCAGCTTGTAGCAATTTTTTGTGAGATCAGAGCTCTTGTCAGAGCTCAGCTTAATTCCTCTGTATGTTGTTTTCTTGGTTTATTTTATTAAAGGAGCTGTCTCTCCATGTTGAAAAGATGCCTTAGTAAAGTGTCACCTTCTGCTTGAGTTATGTTGTAAAAAAGAAACTGTAATGTCTGTCAGGCATTTCACATCCTTAAATTTGGTGCAATCCTAGCACCAAATCTATAGAACTTAGTGAGGCAGAAAGTAATGCCTCAAAGGTGACACCATCCGTAGTCAGGACTGTGTGACGCTACCCACACTAGGACTCTCAAGTTGTTTTTAGCTGAGGAACCCAGACTTCCAGCAGAGGTTGGTTATGGGGCTACCACGAAGCTCTTCTGACCTGATTCACCTCTGAAACGTGGCCAAAGAGTTCACCATTTTCCTGGGGACCCACCACTGTGGGCACAGATTTCACATCTCTGTGTTGTTCACAGTCGTTCCTCATGTTTGAATAGACAGTTGCAAAAGATGCCAGCAGGGAGCTGTTTGTGAAATATTCTTTTGATACCCAGCCCTGAAATTTTGGACCACTATCAAGCAGGGCCATAAAAAGGTTCTTCTTCCACCCAAAATACAGTGGAAATTGGTCTCTGGCCTGTCAGTCACAGCATGCCCCAGCCCTTGCTGGCTCTTCGGCTATCAGCCTGGCTGCCAAAGTAGCCTTGAAACAAAGTAAAAATACAAGAACCCTGTTTATTCTGTGGTGTTTACTGGATTCAAGGCTTTAGTGGTCTGTTATTTAAGTGGGCAGCCTCTGCAACAGAATTGCTGGAAGTCCTCTTCTGAAACCAAGGCCTCCAACTGCAGCAACCTCCAGACCAACGTGTCTGGGCAAGCCTTTTTGGCAGAAATTCTCCCCAGTAAGGAAAGAAACAGTGAAACTGGCTGGAAAAGGTGAAAAACAGTTTGGCTAACCAGATCTTGCTCCTGCTATTTGGCTATGGTATGCCAGCCAATATATTTGCTTTCTGCATTCTCAAATGTGGTTTTCCTTCTTATTCTCCAAAACAATTCTAAGAAAAGCTTCTTTGTTTTCTCAGGATATCAAAGAATAAAAATTTTATTCTTACTTCTTTTCTCATCATCCCAAATATTCTGATAAAAGGGATGTCGAAGGAAAAGGAGTTGGAATTAAGAAGAATCACCCTCTAGATGTAGGGGTAACCCGGACCAGAATCATGCTAGAGTTAGTCTCACCTTTGGAGGAGAAATTTGTGTGAAGAATCTATAACCTTCCAGATATCTGTTGTTTCCTCAGAGGAAATAGGGAAAGAAGTGGTAGAGAAGGTAAGTGCAAATGCAGACAGAATAATCCTGGCTTGCGCTGGAAAGTCACCTGTTGAGTAGATGTTGTGGGAGATTTCCCTCCCTTGGAGGGAGCCTGACTGGTGACAGGAGCACTGAGCTGCTGTTCTGCTGTGTCATGGCTCTGCTGTCCTCCAGGGAAAGCTGTGCTCTCCCTGGGGCTGTGTTCTTCAGCGAATATAACAGGAGCTGCCATGACAACCTCTTGTAAATTGAAGTGCATTGAAAAGAAAATAAATCTGAGGCGACTTTGTGGCTGTAAAGTAAATCTGTAGAGCTTGAGAAGTCATTTTTTTTCTAGTGGGATGGCAGGAGTGATGTCTGGCTGTCAGATGGTGCAGAGCGTTGGAAGGACTGACTAAGGAGCATATGCATGACAGGAAAGGCAATGAAACTTCCGAAAGAGTCTTTTCATACTCTTAATTCCAGGTAAGCAGCACTAGGACTTGCTTTTGCTCCTTACGGGTGTGATCACGGGTGTGGTCTCTGCAGACATTGTCTGTCCAAGGATACAATGCAGGATTGAAGGATACAGAGCATGATGCTGTTCGTTCTTCAGCCAGGGGTCTGCAGCCTGAAGGACTCTTCCTCCTCCCAGGATGTCACTGCGTGCCTCTGATGGAAGTTTTAAATGTCTCTGCAGAACCATGTGGTTGTCCAGGGCACTTATTCCAAGTGGAGTAAAGCAGAGCTGGAGAGCAGGAAAGCTGTCTAAGAATAGCTTCAGTCCCCTGTCACTGGCAAAGCAAGCCTTCAGTGTGTGTCTGTTGGCATCAGAGCAGAGCCCTCAGATCTGTGACAAGGGCAAGGGCTGCACCATCACTCTGTCAAGAGTTCTGTGGTGTTTTGCAACACTTTTGGAGCAGTTTGGTTTTTGGGTTTTTTTTTAATTTTAAGAGTTACTGTATCATCAACTGCATCATCTCATGTGTTTCTGGATGAAAAGGAACACAAGAAAGAAATTGGTATCTTTCTTTATTCTGCAGAAATACTCATAAAGGGAAAATAAGCACCTAATATTTCCTTGCTTAACCAACAGACTGGAATTGAGAGAGCAGTATTTGTAGCCTGGTATTTGATATATGTATTTTTTTCCTTCTGTGAATGGATGCCTTCATATATAGGATCCCATGAAACATGAAAAAATTGTTAGGTAGCAGTTACAATTATAGACTTTTTCACAGGACTAAAAGTACAATCATTACCCACTCTGAAATGTTCTACAGCACTGTATTAACAAAGAAAGGTCTCATGCTGCCCAGAAAGCTACAGCTGCAGTTATTTCTGATTACAGGTAGAGATTTGTTCTGGATGTAAAGACAGATGGAGTCACAGTATCTCCATCTGAGAGTTACAAATCAGAACAGAGTCATCATCTGGGTTTCATGATGCTTTTAGACTTCAAACTTTAATATATATGTAGCTTTAAACTTGGAATTGTGACTGAGAAGTGAAATTTAGCTCCTAGAAAAATAGTTTTATCTACCTACCCCTCCTGGTTTTGAAGGTTTCTGCTCAAATAAGACATTTTGGTTTCATTCCTGGTAGTTCTAGATTTTCTTAACATCTTTTTCAACCCTGGTTAGTAGATGTGTAGCCTTCAACCCAGTTTCTTTCATCCAGTCCCCAGCCTTCCTAAACATGTGATTTTCTCCCTGGGAGTTACACCAGGCAGTAATATAGGGATGCTAATATGTGGAGCTCAAAAGAGGTTATTTTCTTGATTCATTCCATGGAAAATGACTTAGCACATATCAGATTCCAGCTTCTGCACTACTGAAGATGGGTGGAGGAAAATGTTGGTAAATCCTTTGGCTAAATTAAAGTAAACAAAAGGGGATATGTTTTTGTGTAACTTTTCATTAGGGTCTTAAACACCTTCACAGAGATTCTTCACCTCAGTCCTGCAGTAGCATATGAAGTAATAATAATAATGATGATGGTGATAATTTGTTTATTGATGGTGTTGAATAATTTTTGTATGGGTTAAGTAATTTTAATCTTAACTGCAGTGCCTGGTCCAGCATCAGTCAAATCTTGGTAAGAATGAAAACCTAAACCAAACAAATTGCCTCTTCCTTTGGTTTTTGAGATGTTTCCTTATGTTTTTATTTGCAAACAAAGGTGATGTGAAACACAAATGCCCAGGCAAGAGGAAGATGCTACATAGTTGAGCCTTCGTAGATAGTTCCTATTGAATGTGCATAGATAGGTCTGGGAGCAGACAAATTTGTCAGGAATACATTTGTTTGGGCCCTAATGATTTGGGGCCAGCTTGGCCAAGCCTGGCTGCTGCTTTTTTTTTTCCTTTTCAACTTGGCATGAATTACTCCCATGTGTTTCAGTTCCAGTAATTCAATATTTTGTTCCTTATTTTTGTTGTTCGTTACTTAACCAGAATATTTTCAAACACTTGTAAGAATTATGCCTGAGTTATACACAATTTTTGAGCATATTTTGAATTTAGTATGATTAAACAAAGTGATGTGATTAGACCTGTGGCTGCTCTGAATTCTGAAGACAAGCAAGCCCTGCAGACATCATGGATGGTGCTAATTTTTAATTAAGCTCTGTTTGATCACAAATTAGGTTTACGTGAAATTGCTATTTATTTTGAACTCTTTTAAATGGATGCAGATGTGGTGGTTGAGAAGCACTGAATCATTACATGGAAAGGGTAATGCCTTACATCTGGGAGGTTCTGTGTTGGGGAGGTATTCCTGACATTTAGAACACCATTTAGGACCCAAGACTCAGTTCTTCAGCACACAGCATTAGGCAACCTCATATTTCTGCTCATTAAACACTTCTCTGATCAAACAGATGCTAAACTTGACACTAACATAATTTCCTTGTGCATGTAGAAAGATGCTCTAAAAACCCTGTGGCTGAAACGTGAAGTATCATAAACAGAACAGACGGCAGGAGGTGGAATAAAATTCCAGTTTGTTTTTGTTAGTTAAAAATGAGCATGTGTGCTTTTCTTATGGCTTTATTGTCTTTAGTCCTGCAGAATTGGATGCTCCGCTCTCATTTGTGCAAGTGAATTGGTTATTTCCTCCCTGAGCACCATGCCAGTTTTCTCTGTCTTTATTTTAGAAGTTACATATTTCTCAGAATATTGACATACTCTCATTCAGGTTGTGTTTATTGCCATAAATACTCTTTGAGATCATACATCCCACTAAAGGCAAGATAAGCTGTTCTGCTTTGAAAAACAAACCAGTGGGAGACACCAAGTTAGAATAACAATTTATTAGGAAAATTAGAAATACAGGCAGAAAAACACTGGTTTAAAACTGACACAGTCAGAAACGACCTGACACCCTGTCAGGGTAGCAGTGGCAAAGTCCAAAAAGATGGTGGCTGCAGTCCTCCTGAAGTGATGGAACTGGTTCTTTCAAAGCAGTGATCCTGTAGAAAGGTCTGGTCTTCCTCAGAAGGTCCAGTGGTAGCTATGTAGCTCCTGTCCTCTGGGAATCCAGTGGGAAAGGCTGCTATGGTGTTCAAGGTCATATCCAGGATGGAATGCTTGGTTCCTCCCTCTGGGTGGAGCATCTCACAGTGGGATGGTGAGTCATGGGCAAGGCACTGATGGGCACATTAACAGGAGATGGTCCTGAGGGAGGAGGCAGGAAGCACTGCCCCACCTGGTTTCAACAGCTCCTGAAGATGGTGATGAAACACATACTTTTGGGCACATCTTGCATTGTTACCTAGGACATGGGCATTTGCTGAGCGAGTGGATGTGTCTAAATTATAGTTCCCTGCCAATTTTTCTGAGGGATTTCGGTACCTGCCATTGAAAGTTTTAATGCAGGACTTTTGACTTCGGCTGTGCAAGCGGTTTTTAATGGTGATGTGATGCAAGTGCTGCCGGGGCCTCCCTGTTCACTTGTAACTTACATTTGACATTGTTTCACAGCCAAGGAGAATGATCAGAGTCCTTGTTATTGCTTCCAGCAATTGCTATGGGTAAAGCAGTGGGCACTCAAAATAGATCTGTGGGCTTCAGTCATGGGATGCTCTGAGGGAAGGAAAAAGGCATTAATAAAATACATCAATTTTTCTTCTCTGTCCTTGCAGGATCTCAGCTCATTTGCCATGCCATTCTTGGACGGTGATGTGGAGAGCACAGACAAAAATGCTTCTCGCAAGGTAGGATATATCCAAAGCTTCTCCTTCATTGCAGTGCTTGAATCCCTTGATGGTAAACACAATCTGTTAAGCTTTAAAAAGCCTGGGATTTTCATCTTCCCTGCCACACCAATAACCTGTTGAGAGTGGTGCACTAAGGTGAATCCAGTGGCTTTTGCAGACTTTGACACGATGGTGCTTGTGCAGTATAACCTGTAAAGGGTGCAAGCTGCTGGTGGTATTGCTGTAAATACTGCAGATGTTTTGTGTAACACAGCTGTAAATGAATAAGGCAATGTTGCATAGCTGTATTCTCAGGAATATTGTTAGCTTACCAGAAGTGTTGCTGCAGAAATATACAGTGCCCAAAGAAGTACCTGTGGCTGTTGGTAGGTTTTCCTGGAATTGCCTCCTGATTGTTGCTCTTTGTCTGTGGGAGCTTTAACTGTTTACTGTTCTTGATGTCTCTGTCCTTGGCACTGCAAAAACGAATTGCCTTCATTGGCTGAAGCCACAGGGGTAGAGCCTTCCCGTGAACAAAATAGAAAGTTCCTCCTTGATGTGGGATTAGCTCAAGGTTATCCTTGGAGGCATCGATTTGTTTTTCTGACTAAATTAAATTAAGCCAATGTAGTTGATAGTTGGCTTGCTTTAGAAAGGATCAGGGGAGCACATTGAATGGATGATATTAGGGATGGTTATACAGTGCCTACACAATCTTTAAAGCAATAAAAATGGTGGGTGGGATCTGTCATCTTCAGGTCCTGGCCTCCTCATTTTCACAAAGCTTTGAAGTACAAGCTGGTCTCTAAATGTAAGCCTCCTACCAGCCACATTCTGGGCTTGGCAAAGAGGGATTCTCCTCCAACCCACAGACAGCCCCAAAGCTGATCTTCAGCTACCAGTTTGACTTGTCACAGTATTTACAAAGCTGTGAACCTCCATGGTCATTAAACCTGCTTCAAGCCATGTGATGGAGAGTCTGCAGATATAGTTTAAGGCAGGCCAAGCAATAAATATCTCCTTAGTGAAGCTGATCTGCATATAGAACAATAATAACAGCTCTGTTGACAGCATGAGTTTCTATTCCTTTGCACCTCACAGCTAAGGACAGATGTTTTAAGAATTTCTGCAATCCATCAGTAAATGATTATGTTTATAACATTGGCTTTGTTCTTTTCTGTATTGGACCTTTTAGAAAGGTAGGAGTTGCTGAAGCTGGAGAACCTTTGTAGATGCCAGGGAAGCTCAAACATACAGTACTGCCAAAAGGTGCCTCTTTGGAGGGTTTGAATAAAGTGAACAATGTGATGGTTTTGGAAAAGACAGCCATGCTGGAAGAAGGCAGGGGGTTCTGGCTAAAACTTGATTTTTCCATTTATCACCTTTATTTCCATTTTCTCACCTTCCTTCCGCAGAGAAAGGTGAGAAAGATGCATGAATCTCAATCACAAGGAAATAATGTGCCAAGGCTAATTGCACTGATGTGCAGAATTACATTATATCATTTAATGACTTCCACTCTACCATTCCCGAATCCTGTCATTTTCTTCTAACTGGTCTCAGGACTATCTTTTCACAAAAGCACAGAACCATTTAGGTTGGGAAAGATCTCTGAGATAATATTGAGTCCAACCTTTGACTGATCACCTCCTGGCCTTTGACTAATCACCCCCTGGCTTTGGGAGAGCTGGAAGAACATTTCAATAGTTGCTTCTTTTTTTGTAGCATTGGTAAATGCGAGAGCAAGTTCTGCTTGTGGAAGTGCAACTGACTTTGGAATAACCATGGAACTGGGGCTTAATATCTGCATATTTAACTGACCTTTCAGACTGTGTGAGACCCAGAGGTTTTTTCTACCATTGGACTTGGAGCTCTGTTCAACACATGCAACAAAATGGTAAGAGGGGTGTTGGCAGAGCCCCACTTCTGATAAAAAACCAGACCATCTTTTAAAACTCATTGCGGCGCATACCATCCTATATATTGTTTTCTTCAATGTGAAGTAAAGGGTTTTTGCTGGTAGTGAATGACAAGTGGCATCAGCGTACAGTAATTATTTAATTCTAACTAAAAGTTTGTCAGTCCCTATTGTTGATACATAAAAAAGTCCCCAAGTTACCCTTCCTTTTCAAGGAGGTTTGAAAATCACTGTATGATGTGTAATTTTGTCTATTAAAAGTCAGTATTTCTCAGCAGTTTGGCTTTTTCCATTCACTTGTCATGTTGGAGACAGGCAATTCATCAGGGATGTCTCTCTTGCTGCACTTAACTCTTCTGTCACCTGGGCTATAGATCAAGAGTAGTTCACAACCCATCTTTCTAATCTGCCATTAATTTGATTCTCCTGTTCTTTTTGAAAGGCTTTTAGAAGCTGAATTAACATTTTTCACAGAAACTCTCAGTAGTTTACCATGCGAGTGTCTCTCAATCATTATCCTGCGACAACAATCCTCATTACACAGCTAGGAAATTCAAGTCTAGAATTATTTGTTCAGGCTCACGTAGGAAGTTTTTGGCAGCCGTGGTAAAGTGACACACATTTCCTGAAGTTCAACCTTAATCACTTCTCATTAATATGTCTACTATTATAAATGAGGTATTCTTCTTTCCTTTATGACTAATGGCAGGAAGAGGATAGGGATAGTTTTCACCCTCCTCATTTGAAGACGGAGAATATAATACTGTGAAGGATCTTGTGTAGAAGTCTGTGGCATGGTGTGATGGAGAAAGGTGCCTGTGACAGATATTTTGCCCTTCTTATTGCCAGACAAAGCTCCTTAGCACTTGTGTGGGTGGCTTTGTCTACAGCAACTGGAGTTGCTGACTGCCCATGCTCAAAGGTGGGACTCTCCAGAAATGGCTTAAATCCTTCCTGCAGAGAGAACTTACAGGGTCATTAAAGAAAGAAATACAAAACAAGGACAACTGGGAGCTGAAAAGCAATCAGTTTTACTGCATTTCCTCAGCCTGGGAAAGACAGTGGGAGAGGAGCCATTAGGAGACCTGGAAAATTGTGAGCAATAGGGAGCATCATTCAGAAAATACTTCTGGTACAGTGTGGCAGGGCAGCAGCCAGGGATGAGTGCCCCTCTGCACCCAAATGGCTCTATCGGTTTTAGAGGTCTTAACATCTTGAATGTTTATAGATCTTTCATCTAAAATGTAGGTTAAAGGATAAGGTGTGGAAATTACAGGAAATGGATAGCCAGTGCTTTCAAATGATAGCCCAGGCTTGTGAATGATCAAAAAGAAAAAAAATTACACAAGAAACTTGTCCATGGGGAGCCAGCTAGCAAATTATAGATGGAGGAGGGAGGAGGTGGGAGAAAAGACCTTTGAAGAATAATATTGATCCATTTCTTTATGGAAATAACAGAATTATCATAAAAATGTAGACAAAAGCATGGAAAAGAAGTGTGCATTAAAAATTCTTTTCTCTGTGTAGGGAGAAAGCTGGTGAGATGTGTCTATTAGATGACAAAGGTGGATCTATCCTATTAATAGCCTAAGTGTCTTTAAAGCACAAGCTGTTAAAGTAAAATATTTTAAAATTAAATCCAAACAACTCTGGTGAAACACTCTTGAATGAAGTGGCAGAGCTTTCTCTGCCAAGTGTTGATTGTGAATAAATCATGGAGCAGAGATGAGGTTTCAGAAGACTGCAAAAAAGGCAATTACTGTGTTAATATATGATGTTTGCAATTAGGATAATGTACAGGTTTGTCAAACATTAGTCCTGAGCAAAACAATGAAATAACTAATGTTGGCTATTTAATGATGCTGTTATAATAGACTCATTTGGATTGAAATTAATTGTAAATGCTTCTTACTGAACAAATGTGGGGGTTCAAATGAGTTATAAATTTGGTTGAGGAATGTCATAGCGTTAGTGTCACATATATAGAGAAGTAGCACAAGTCATTTTGATTTAAGAAACTGGAATGAGACTGAACAAACATGGAGCCTAGTAAATGAATAAAAACCTGGCTGCTAAAATAAATGAAGACTCAACAGTGGAAAATTTTGTTCCTAGGCAGACAAAACATTCTGTTGCTATACTATATCATACCTTATCAGTGGCTTGAAAGATAGACAGACTCATCACTGGTACAACTTGTGGTTCATACAAAAATGAGAGGGGGGGGAGTGGTAAATTTTGAGCAAGAGACTGATGTAGAATAACATGACTCACTTAAAACACATTTTGCAAACAAACAGCCCATCTCAATTTGGCCAACTTGTGATCAATTATACCTAGGAGCATCTAATGCAGACTTTTTGGGAACTCTTTCACAACGCCTGGGTTAGATTTTGAGAATAGCTATAGGTAATCAGCTGTTCGTGGATTCTGGATGTGACTCAGTGCTTAAAGGATTAGTTTGGGTTCTGGATGTACAAATGAAGGAATAGAGTGAAAGTAGAGGTTTTGTTATGACTGTGTTTGGCACTAACTCGCTGTTCTGCTGTCTGCAATACAGGGAAGTGTTGGTGAACTAGAATCAGACTATTGGAGGAGTGACTCCAATATTGAAGGATTCCAAGGAGTGTTTTGTCCTGCTACTGGTCCCAGAATTGTTTTTGTGTTGTCCAGTGACTCATGGGTATGGCACGAGCAACCCCTGGAACAGGGAGGAGAAGAAAAAAAAAAAACCAAAACATTTTCAGCCCCTCCTTCCTCCTTCACTGGAAAATAAATCTTCTTTGGACTTATTTTTTTCACAATTTTTTAATTGTCCATATTTTATGAGCAGTGAAGATGGAGAGCAAGTCCTGGATCATGCCACAACCTTGGCATAGGGCACCTGCAGTGGATTCAGGGAGCCTTAGGGCAAAGGCATGTAGGACAACCACTGCACTGTGATGTGCACAGCTCCTTCCTGTCCACTGCTTTAAAACAAATGTAGTCAGGGATTAGGAATTGGACAGGGAGCCAGCCCTGCTCTCCCCTTTCCTAATGCCTGCTTCTGTCTTTGAGCACAGCCCTGCTCACTGCTGGAAACCTCCCCCTGACCACGTGTGCAGCAGTGCAGAGCTCCCGGAGCCTGCCAGAGCAGCCAGCCTCGTCCCATTGTGTTTTAATCTGGGAAAGTGTCATTGTGCTTTAGTTTTGGGAAGTGACATCTCTGACCCTGTAAAGTACGATGTCATCTCAATTGGTACAGCTCATGCAGAACGAAGGGGACCTATGGTGGTGAATGTGAAGACTGGCAGAGCAAGTTCTTCATTACCTTTCAGTCTAATGAAGTCAGCTCTTGTGTCTCTGTGAGCTCTTTTATTCCAGCAGAATGAGAGAATCATCCAATTAACTTTATCAAAGGGCTTTTTTGTTGGGATTCAGTGGAAGGGCAGGAAACAAGTGCAGACGTCTCTCTGGTGTATTGTCTCTAATTGTGTTTACTGTCTCTGTCAAGGATGGTGGGAGGTAATTCCTTTTCTGTTACTTGCCTTTCAAAAAATTTTTAAGTGAAGAGGCAAAATAAAGGTCAAATAACTCACTGTTGTAAAAGCAAACAGAACTCCATAGTGCTCCATAAACGTACTTACTGTTCAGAGTAAGAGAACAGGAGCATTTTATAACTTTCACTTAAATTCAGAAGCATTTTGAAAGGCTATTTAGATTGAGACCATTTGTATTTGACAGATTGTTTTTTCAGCCTATTCTGAGAAATGAAACTAAATTCACCACAAACTGAACCAGAGCCAGAGATTTTTCAGAGAGAGCATCCTCTGGGGAAGGCTGTGTGCTCAATCAAGGATCTGTTGCTGGAGCACCCTTGGCAGAAGAGCAGAGGGGATGGCTGTGAAGAGGTGCTGCAGCAGGGGCACAGGCAGCCTGGATTTCCAACACAGTCTCTGCCTGTCCGTGGTCAGTGTCTTCTCAGCAGAACTCATTCATTTTTCTGGGCATGTAGCTTTGGCAGGATACTTCTCTTCCCTGCAGTTCAGTGCTCCTTATATTCTAGATTGGGACCAGAAATTTCTTCTTAGAGAGGACTTTATCTGGCAAAAAGAGAGGGATCAGATTTCCAATGTAAAGTAAAGGAACGAAAATAACAATGTTGGGAAAATTTCTGCCTGTGGCAGGGCTGAGATGGGTGGTGTGAGGATGACAAGGGGCCAGTTTGTGGGGAAATATGAATAGTTTTGTATCTTAGCCCATTGCACTGGGGATTATCATATGGTAGTGATTAAGTGTCGTGCACTTCAATGTTTCTTGCGAAATAAAATGAAGAATTGCAAGCCAGGTAAGAAAATAGATGAAGGAAAAGATTGGTATTGAAAGGATGAGTGCTGGGTGGAGGGACAGAACCAGTGGGGTTTCCCCAACAGTCCTGGATCTTTGCCAGTAAAGCTGAGACAAAAAATAGAACCACAGTAACCAAATTTGTTGAAGATGAAAAGAAAGGTGTTTTTTTAATCATAGGGAAAGATCTTATACAGGAAGACCTGGATGACCTTCAGGGTGGGTAATTTTTAGCAGCACAAGAAACATGGTTGTTCACTTGATGTATGTTAACCAGAGGAACAAATAAAAGGGGTCAGGGAGTGTTCTCCTCTTGGCCTGAAGATGAAGGGTTTGGGCACAACCCTGTTGCAGAGCCAAACTCTAGTCTAGGAGAAAGAAAGAAGAGATTAGGAAGAGAGAAAGATTCCATAATCCAGGTGAAATGACAGGGGCAGCTTTTATAATCTTATTCCTTGTAGTGAAATCTTCCAGAGCTGCTTGACTTGGGGCAAGTGCCCCACTATCACTTTATATTTCACTCAAAAAATTGAATGCTAAGTCAGCTAGATGCCAAGCACTGTGAGACATGTCTCATTTTGTTGCTTTGTTTTCAAGAGTGGGTAGTTCTGGATGTATTTTAGAAAGATGCCTGTGATCACTTAGAGTGTACAACAGGGTGAAGCCTCTCTGAGGTCCCCAGCTGGGGATCTTTTTGTGCTCCAAAGCACGAAAACTGATAGCAACTTAGAGCATTTTAGGAGAGACTTACTCAGTGCTGTGCAAGGTGACCAGTTTAGCCTTGAACAAGTGCAGTCAGTCACTGGAGCCAGTGCATCTGATGTAACACAAGCTCTGCTCTGTTGCTTCACCTCCCAGGGGAGCAGATTGCTGTAGGCTGAGGGTAGAGTCACCGAGCTGCTAATTTAGCCCCATTCCAGCTCCACTGTTCACTGCAGGCATAGGTCAGGGGCTGACATTTCTCTCCAACATAACCAGTTTTAAGGTTAAAGGAGTCCAGGGTTGGGCAGAGAGCTCAAAGGTCCCATATGTGCTCTACACAAAGCCAACACAGGAAGTATTTTGTTGTTGGTTGGTTGGATTTTTAATTAGATGAACTGTCCTAGAGGAAGTTTTCTATTTGTTTGATTAGACCTTGTTTGTGCACTGATTAGTATTGTACTTGTAAGTTTGGATTCCTTATCTCCAAGAGGCCAGTTCTCTGTTTGGGATAAAATGAGCCATATCACCATGAGCATTTTAATTTTTTAAAATGTGTGTTTGATATTTCTGCCCATTCTCACTTTACAGCATCTCCTGGACCAACACAAAGTAATTCACAGTGGTTATGAATGTGAGAAACCAGGGTGTAATACTTTTATTTTGCTACTACAGCTCAGCTGGGAGAATAGTTATCTTTCCAAAGCACACGTGGGAGTTTTCAGCCCACCTGCCTATCATAGCTTCAGGAAATGAGTCCAAAAAGCATGAAGAACAGGCTGATGAATGATCTAGCTGTGTAACCTGCCTCTAGCATCTCTGCCAGAGTTGTCACACCGAGTCTGCATGGGATGATGGGGTTTATTCTACAGCAAAGATTCTTCTGCATTCCCAACTGAAGCATGAAAATGAACATTGCCTTATGACTTTTGGATATGCTGTGATAACTGTTGCTGCTGACTTTACTTGCAGAAACACCTAATCATCTTTTAAAACTTGCAATACATTAGCCACAAATGATATTCTAAGCAAGCAATCCTGTTGTAATTCCCCAAGCAAAATCACAAGTATTTACCCACCGTGATGGTGGGTGTAACCTGTGTGTAATTATCAGGCTGAGGAAGAATTCAAAGTAGTAATTTCCTTTAATTTGGTAGCATGCACATGTGTATTTAGCAGTGTGCCCCTGGTGCTCTGACAATTAATTAATTCATCTGCCTGGCACGATGGAGAGAAGGCAACTGGTTGTGATTGCAGTAAATAAAAACACCCTGCTGCTTCTGCTCAGAGTTTGAGAACAATTTGCTTTTGTATCTGACTTGCATGTAGAAGGGAATACTGACCTTTTTCACAAATTGCTGTTTGACATTTTACATCTTTAAAATTGCTTTAATGTGTAAGGACACCATAGTCCTTTTGAAGTGTCTCCTATCAGTGTGTCATTTTAACCAAACAAGCATGCAAAAAAGATAACATGGAGCATTAAGAGAAGTGCTGGAATGAGGTCCATGGCTTTACAAATGTCATGGCTTGTCACTTTAGATAAAATTATAATGAACTTATCATCCTGGAAACACACCTAAACTACGGTAGCAGTGGCAGATTTGTATTATGGTTAAAAGAAGCTAGAAAATGTTCTTACTCCTCACTTTCAGGGAGTAGATTTGGCAGCAGACCTGTTTAAATTGCAATGCAAAAGGAGGTGCTGTTGTGCTGCTTGGTTGTGTCTTGGACTGTGTGGTTGTGAAGAGAACAAGGCATAAGTAGTATTGTTGTAAGATGATATTTTAGGAGAGCTAATGAGCTTTTATGAGAAAGTTATCGCTTTGGGACTGTTTTACCCATGACTAAAGTGCAATTTGTTTATTAGTTTCCTATAGTGTGATTATTGTTCCAGCTCTCTGTTGAGGGAGTGTGCCCTGTTATCCTTGATAAATACTCACTGGGAGACAGTCTGAGTGCTGGAGGACTTAGAGTGGGAACAAAGGAGATAGAATCCTCATGGCAGAATAGTTGTGTCATTTGGAACGAGTTTTCAAGATTGCACATAGAATCCATGACAGAGCTGGGAGGAAAACCTGAGCCTCAGGCAACTGCATGAAGCATGAAACACTGCTTTTTTCTTCTCTTGTTGAGACTGTCCAGAGTCTATTGTTGCTTCTGGTAGTTGCTATTGCTTCCGTTAGAATTGATTTATCTTTTTCAAAAACTTTCCCTTGAGGGCAACTGCTTTCCTAATTTATCTGTCAAAGGACAGGTGTATGTTTGAGACATTTTTGCCCACACTGTCAAAAACAGGAATGCAGGTATAAAATATTCTACCCAAAGTGCATGTGCAGGAGACAGAAAGAACAACAAGAAGTGGGACCCTGAGTTGTGGAGGGAGCAGCTATTTGGGCATTATGCTGCTTCTACATATTTCTACATGTGTTTTGGAGCTGTGAATAAACATTATTTTGAAAAGGGAGTTACTTGCATGGGTTTTAAACTCAGCTGACCATTTTTAGCTGGGTTCATACACACAAGCCAAAGGAGAGCATTTGTGCCCATGAGGTCTCCTTTCATCTAAATAATCCTAATGAAAAATGATAGTTTTCCCTAAAATGACTCCCATGGCAGCAATGCCCTTACGCAAATGAACTGACACACATCAGGAGGCATCTTCACAGGTAGGAGCTGTTGCCTGCTCCATCCCCCTGGTTTGTGTTGAGTAATTGGGCAGAGAGGAGCAGGCATGCAGGGGGCTGTGGGCACATCCACCTTGGCCTTGGCTTAAGCATTCCCTGGTGCCCTGAACCCCACTGCTGCCTTCTGCCAGGAACAGAGCCCTTCATTCATGAGAAATGCCCCCAGCTAAAACAGCAGCCTTATACCCACAGAAGTACTTTGTGCATCCAGAAGGAAATAAACTCAACATGTAGCCCAGGCATGTGCAAATCCCAGAGGTTTTGGGTCAGCTTCTGTTAATTGTATGGGGGGAGAATTTGATCTTAGCTCCTTTTTTTTTTGTTTGTTTTTCTGGGTTCTTTTCTCCCCCTTGCTGGGTGAGCCCACACAGTGCAGAGCTGTGCTGTGCACCGATAGTTACACTGCTGGAAAGCCAGCACAGGTCCCAAAAGGGATACAGCTGTTAGAAAGGTCATATCCCAGCTCAGGTAATTAGCAAGAGCGTCATCACTCTAAAATGGTTCCTCTATTTTTGGGATAGGAGGTGCAATCCCACAGTTGTGGCTGTGGCTGGCGTCATGGAGACCTGTCAGGCACTTAGGGATTTGTGTGCTGTGCTGAGTCACATCATGGGATGGAGGTTTAAGTACTGTGGGTGGGTGCTTAAATCCGTGAGGAAGACTTTGGGGCACTGTGTTTCCTTAACCATGATCATCCATTGCCTTAAATAAATTCATTGCCAGTCATCTTTCATTTGTCCCACGAAGGAAGAGGTATGTGTGACAAATAAAAACAGTAGAAAAATTCCTGCATTATATGTGTGATAATAAAATGCGTGCTCACACTGAAATGTTTTTGTGCAATTCAGGGCATCTTTAAGAGCAAGGAGGAGCACGAGGCCAGAGAGGTGGCACACACAGACCTGTGTGTCAGTGGAGGCAGGTGCTGGGGAGGGTGAGCTCTGGCTAGTCCACCACACCAACAAACAGGAGCTGGCTCTCTTGAGACAAGTTCAGAGATCCTGGAAGCCTGAACTGAACTGAATTAATGGTGATTTTTCTTTTTTCTTCCTCTCTCTCCTCCTCAGGTGGATGAAAGCTACTCAGCCGGCAGTCCTTCAAAAGGCCTTTTCTCAAAAGGGCTCCAGAACCGACCTTCCAGCCCTGTTTCCGCCCCTGTGAGATCCAAACACAGTCCTGGCTCACCCAAAACAGTGTTCCCCTTCCCCTACCAGGAGTCTCCCCCACGCTCCCCACGCCGAATGAGCTTCAGTGGGATCTTCAGGTCCTCCTCCAAAGAGTCTTCCCCCAATTCTAACCCGTCTACCTCTCCTGGGGGCATCAAGTTTTTCTCCAGATCAAGAAAAAGTAAGAAATTGCTCATGTTATTTCAGGAAGATACACGGTACCTCTGGGCTTGGCCCATTCTTTACCTGCTGTAGTGAAGTAAGTGCAGATGAGGCATGTGCTAATTGTTCGTTATCTCTTTCACTGACCATGTGTTGTGAGTTTCTGACTTGCTGGCCATCAGGTGTGACTTCTGCAGGGCCATGGACACCTCAGAGGCACCTGCACGGGGCTGAGGATGGAAATCACACTCCTAAGCTTTGCATAGACATCCTTTGTCCACATTAGAGGGAGTTTTCTGGGTGGTTTTACCAAGGCTGGTTGGACATCAGTGCCAGGACATGAGAACAGCTGGAGATGTGCATGAGATGTGTGGTGGAGGTGGGCACTGACATGAGGTCACTCAGGAGTTACTCAGGTTCTGTAGACCCCAAAGTGAATTTCAGCTGTGTTTTTTAATTGATATTTCTTTGTCCTATTGTAGGAAGGGAAAGCAACCTTTACTGGACAGAAGTAAATTGTGTGTGTTTCCAGTGAAATGACCATTAAGGGCATATTTGAGCTCCTCTGCAAGAATATGAAAGGCATAGCAAACCTCCATGGTTCAGAGCAGTTGCTATATACAGCTTTATAATGGGCACAGATTTTAGCTCTTCAGCAGCCTGTGTGCTATTAACACACTGCTAGAACACACTCAGAAATGAGCAGGATTGAGAACATGCTTCAGTTTTAAAACTTTCTTATTGAACAAAGGTTCTCAGTGCTGGTCAACAAAGCAAACCTGCTCTTCACAAGGGGTTAGTGACTGTGGGAAGGAAGCAGAGTTACAGGGGAAAGAAAGGAATAATATCTTACCACAGAGGGTGCTGGATTGTCAGACCACAGTGAGTTTCAGTCTGTGAACAGAAGAGATAATGGTAAATTGTTGAGAAATCTTCTGTGACAATGTAGGTACAGAATTGGTCCTGCATATACCTGTGTTGGACTATGTGTTTCCTGCAATGTATTGACACTTTTCAGTGATTTTAAATAGTAGAGAGGGACCTTCTTATTTTTCTTCATGAGAATTTCTCTTAAAAACATTGGCTTTAATCAGACCAAGTCATTTCATAGTGACTTGTGCACAAAAACACAGCAATACAAACCCACATAGGATTTTTCTTTATGTTTCTCATAAGGGCTGCTGAAGGTTAATTGAAATGGTATCTTTACCCCTTCTTGCTTCTCTCTAAAACACCATCAGGAGATTGAAAGTAGGAGTCAGTGTTTCTGAAGGACTTGGAGAAGGCTCTAAACATCTATTCAAGGACGTTTGTTCATCCCTACTTGAAGTTCAAGTGTGCTTTTTACACTCCCCTCTTGTTCAAACTTCACAATAATTGAAATCCGTTTAAGCTCTTGCTAGTCCACACAGGTTTAAATATTGCCCTTAAGTATTGGCAGTATTCTGCTGATGGAGTACACAGAGAAGGGCTCTCTGCTGCATGAATAGCAGCAATTTAGACTGCAGAGCAAAGCCGTCCTGGGACTTTGTAATCAACTTATCTAAGCAACCAGCACTATTTAAGTCCTAGATAGGTACAACAGAATATTAAATAAAGGAATCTTCAGGAGTCAGCAAAATCCTTTTGATAAGGTCACATCACTGCCTCAGGAGCAGGCTTGGAATGGGGCCATGCTATATTTGAGCTAACAGAAAATATCCATGACCCTGCTGCTCTGAGAGCCTTGCAGGAATTGCACTGGGCTTGGGTGCTTGTTGTCTTTTGTTCCTAAGGCAGGAGAGACAACCTCTAGGAAAGAGTGTGCTGATTATAATTGATGTTTGAATTGATAACTCTTCTCTTTCCACAGCTTTTTGCAAAATGGAACATTTCTTACCATGCTTTCACAGCATTTAGGTCTCTTACAGTGGGTCTAATGCAGATACCTATCCTTCACTACCATGTTAAAGTAGGTTTTGTTCAGAACATGCTAAATGGGGCAGTAATGAATTGCACTCTTAGAGTTTACTATATTTTATTAATTATAGGATTTTATTTAGCAAAACCCTTTCAGGACTTCTGGGAAAGTATGGGTTAGCATTTCTGTTGTATTATTTTTTTTTACAAGCAATACTTCTGCATCCTGTTACTTGCAAATAGGGTAACACTATGTGCTACAGAAGAGTAAGTTAATTGGTTGTGTGCCACTGAAAGCAAAGTCTCTGTGGCTTGAACAGCATTTCCTGAGAGACAAGACTTCTTAGATGCTCCTTACACCAGATACCTCAGACTTTTTGCAGAGGTGCTGTGCTGAAGAGCTCTCAGAAGAGCTAAGCCAGTATGTGGCTCCACATTTCTAAAGGTGCTTAAATGCTTCACTGCTGAAAATTCTCACAACCTATGTGATTAAAATCATGTTTTCTCAAGCAACTTGGGATATCTGTGTTAAAAGTGAGTGGGACTCAGGTTGCTTTATCAGTTCTGAACCTGTGAATGCACTGACATGAGCTGGTCTTGCTGTATTTGCCTGCCTTTACATCCCTGCTGGTGCTGGGTTAATTGTATGAAAATGAAAATTAGCTCTATGCTGGACTGCACTAGGAGGATCACCAGCAGGTCAAGGGAAGTCATCCTCCCCCTCTGCTTGGCAGCAGTGAGACACATCAGCAGTGCTGGGTCCAGCTGTGGGCTCCCCAGTACAAGAAAGGTGGGAACATACTGGTCCAGCCAAGGGCCATGGCACTGGGGCTGCTGCATGTGGTGTAGGGGGAGGAAGAAAAAGAAGAAGAGACTTTTGTGCTGTCATCAGTTTTCTAATGGGATTATGACAAGACAATGCCAGGCCCTTCAGGGATGCCCAGAGAAAGTACAGGAGTCAGCGAGGGAAATGCCAGGAATGTGTAGGAAAAATATTCTTGTAGGGGGTGGTGGGGCAGCAGTGGTCCAGAGGGGCTGTGAAATTGCTGCCCTTACAGATTTTAACAAATTGACTGGACTAGGCTCTGAGCACCCCAGTTTAAAGCTGCTTTGAGCAGGGATCAGACCAGAGATCTGCAGATGTCCCTCCCAGCTGTGGCTCTTCTGGGAAACTCTATATTTGAGTCTTCCCTTTGGGTTTATAGCAAATCTGTATTTTATCCAGGCAATCAGCAATTTAAAAAAAAAACAACCCACAAAACAAAAAAAACCCCCATCAGATAGAAGTTCACAGGGACCTGGGGTTTGTTTTTGTCCCCCACTTTATCTGAAAGGAGTCTGCTGCACTCCTTTCCTGTCATCATGAGCAGTATGTGGGGGAAAGTAGATGCAGTCTTTGTTTTAAATAACATAGCCTGTCTTCCCTCCACTTCCTCCTCCCACACATTGTTCAAAACATAGACTAACCTGTTACTCTGCATATTCCTTGTTTTTCTTGGAAGCAACTTCTTCCTAGCTTGTTTTCATTTTAAATACTATGTGTGGTATTTGCAGCACTTGCTTTCCCATGTAGTTGATCTTTTCCCAGCTAAGTTATTTTGCCTTTTGAATATACACAGTTTAGGAAGGGCTACGGTAGGACAATGTTAAAACAGAAAGTGATTCACAGATGTGAAACTTAAAATATTTTCCACTTCAGGCTGGGAGTTTAAAGGTTTTGCTCATCTTCAGTACTTTATCACTGGTTTCAGCAATATCCAAGAGCTCATCTTTGTACCTTTTCTTTTTGGTTACCCACCTTCAGTATCTGATCATAACCCTACAGCTCTGATCTGACAAGAGATTTGCCTTGGAAGGAAAAATACCTTCCCACAACATGTACTTGGCTGCCAGCCACTTCAGGTAGCTCATGAGTACAGCTTTGAAGCAGTAAACTACTGGTTGGGGCTTCACATTCAGCATCCCACCTTTGTAACAAGTCTACTTCAGCCCCCTCTGAAAGAGGCTCTGCATTGACCTTTCTGGGTGAGGTGTATGCTTGACCACTAGTGGAGTCTCAGAAGTTCTCTGCAGAGAAATCCAAGGCAGCTCTTTGTGTGCTGGGTTTCTGTACAAATGCTCTGAAATATAATTATCAAATTTATTTAATTTTTTGTTTCTTTTTTGTCTGAGAATTTCTTTGCAACAGCACTGTTAGACCGACAGCTGAAAACTGAATATGGATTGGGGGTGAATTAAGCTTGGCTTTGAAGTGGTGCAGAGGACTTCCTACTGCTGTTCCCCTGCACTGTGATGCTCAGTAGATGCATCCTCCCAGTGCTGCCCACCTTACACCTCCCAGAGCCTGGGTGCCTTCTGCAAGTGGAGATTGGCTCCAGCACCTGGAACCAGAGCTGGCTTCAGCCTGCAACAATCCAATACTGTGTGTATATCAAAGGACAGGAAAGGTGATCCTGATTAATTGGGATGAACTAGAAAATGTTGGACCTGGGAATGACATCACAGCATAGAATAAGAGATAGATACTGTCCTGGTTTTGTCTGGGATAGAGTTGATTTTCCTCTAGTGTCTGGTACAGTGCTGTGTTTTGGATTCAGTATGAGAATAATATTGGTAACTGCATTGGATTTGTGTGGCTGGGTTTTGGTAGTGAGGGGACTACAGGAGTGGCTTCTGGGAGAAACTGCTAAAAGCTTCCCCTGTGTCCAGCAGAGCCAATTCCAGATGGCTCCAAGAAGGATCCATTGCTGGACAAGGCTGAGCCCATCAGCAACAGTGGTAGCACCTCTGGATTAACATATTCAAGAAGAGGAAAAAAAATTCTGCGTAATTGAGGGTGTACAGTTCAGTACCACCACCAGCAGCATGGACACGTGAGCAGCCATGGAACATTAAAATAATTTTAATTGGATATGAAAAAAGTAGTGCATTAGCATGATCTGCAGCTTGTAGTAGGCTTCTACAGAGCTGACACTGATTTCACAGATTTTCTTCAGGAAGAGGAGGAAAGGGTGAGTGAAGAGGTGCAAGTTGAAGTTTGAGCTTCTGTGAGAAGTGATTTCAAAATCGGCATTGTGGAACTGCTTCCCAGTTTGTTTTAGGCTGGTTCAAAACTGCACGAGCTGCTCTCACGAGGCACAACTTGGGACCTGCTGCTCAAGACATCATTGAGTCCTGGCTGCAGTGGGAGAGCATTTCCCGTGTGTATTGCTTTTGTGAGAGGTGCAATGCCAGGGGAAAGCAGTGACACATCTCAGTAAAGCAAGTGGAGGTGATCCAAAGTAAACACAGGAGGATGGCCTGCACTGGGAAGAAACACAAGGCAGATGACACTTTTCTTGCATGAGTTCTCCTTTCACAGTCAATGCATGTACTAATAAATGAGAACAGCTTAATTTCACCAAGTGGAAATTAGGGACCTACCCCTGCAGATAGGCTGAAGCCAAGTACCCTGAATATTTGATTAAAAATAGATGGTTGTATGAAATTTCAGTCATTAAAATGTAGCTTTTCTGGTGGGTCTGAGTGGCCCATTTAAGGACATCAGTGCTGCTTCCCCTTCTGAAAAAATCAGTTCAAGTAACAGCAACACTCATGGCACGTTAATGATGCCATCAGTTTTACCAGCAAAAGGAAATCAATTAAAAGGTTTCCATTGATTCCTTTGGGTTGTGGTGCATGGGAGCAAAAGATAAATTTAGCTCAGAACTAAAGGTTGCTTGGGGAACTTTGAATTGAAAATTACACAGCTTTAAAACATCTTGATGCTGGTAGGCAGATTTGAATCACGGTGAATTTGCACTGTACTTGAGAAAGGAAATGTTTTTCAATATAAAGTTTTAATGTTCTTCTTTTTAATAATTTTTCTCCCTCTGAAATTCAATACTATTAACTGTGGTGCCTGAAGTAATCCATAAGGCAGGCTGCTGGTTCTCCCATAAAAAGGTCCAGATGGTATTTTTTTCAAAACACTGTGAGAAGCAATGCAGAATGGTTGTCATATACCTTATTCATTCTAATAATTTATTTTCTTGTGGAACATCTTGTGGTTAGAAAATGCCCTCAGTGAGAAAAGCCTGTGACTGTACTAATTTTTGCCCATAGATGGAGCAAGTAGCTCTCATTTGCAGTAACCCCGGGAAGAAATTGGGAAAACGCTGCCACACTGTTGCCTCGTTGTGCTCTGATGCCTTGAAAGCCTTTGGATTGTGGCTGATCTCTGCTAAAATTTTTCTTCAAGCATTAGACTGGAGTTCATTCCTTCCCAAGTTTACTCCATATTTGCAGTGTTTAGGTAACACCTTGGAGTGAAGTGACTTTACTCCAGGACAGGCTGCTGAGGAGGGTTGGCTGCTGGGCACAGACACTTCATGTTCCCTTTCCTCAAGTATTTCCCACTCTTCAGGAATGCTTTCCTGCAGAATGGCACCACACAATGAGGTGTCCTTCCTCGTGCCAGCTGCTGCAATCTACACTTGGATTTTTCTTTGCTAAATCAATACATTCCTCCCATAGTCTTGGAGCCTCCCAGCCTTCAGAGCACAGCTGCAGTGACCCATCGATTCCAGCCTGCACCAGGACCCTGAACAGCTGAGGCCTCTCCATTTCCAGTTCTTTTCCCTTGTTCACAGTCTCCCAGCCTCCTGAATGGGCAGGCAGGGGGGATGCTGGAGGGAAAGGGCACAAGGCAGCTTTGATTTCTGGCTGTGACTGCCATGCAGGACAAAGGGAGCAAGTTGGGGAAGGGCAGGGCTGCTCAGTCCAGGTCCACCTTAGGAGGATGGTGTAGACTCTTCCACAGCCATCCCATAAAACCTGTGAAAGGAGAAAAGCTGTTTGTCTTGCTTTATTTTCCAGTACTGGTGTGCAAGGACATCTGATCATCCTTTTTCAAGCTTGCTTTGCCCTCAGAGTCAGACAAGAGGACCAACACTGTTCCTTTTGGTCTCATCTACGCTAGAAAAATGACTTTTTGCAGACAAAATGTGTCAGCACTGCTGCAGCTGAGCTGGTGCTGCAGACATGGTCAAAGACCAGTCATGTTCAGCACCATTTCTCCTGCCAGTTACTGATGTCTGCTGTCAGCAGCAGATTATTTATCTGGTTAAAATGTGCCTCTGGTGGTTGTTCTTAGTTTATTTGGAGATCTCTTTCAATGTTCTTCCCTTTTCACCTTAGTTTCTCATGGTCAGTGTTGTCTGCATGTTCATCCAGTATGCTTTTATATTCCTCCCCTCTCTGTCTAGGCAAGAAGGATTCTTCAGATTGTCTTCAAATTCCTAGTGATTTATATGCAATCATACAAGAAAAATAAAAGGAATTTTTTCAGTCTCTAACTTTCATCTGTAGAGTATGGGACAGACCTATGACCAGATTAATTCCCATTTTCTATCTCTTTCCTGAGGTTTCAGCTGTGGAACATACTACAAATAATCAAACTTTTTAATAACAACCAGATTATTATTTCTTATGATGTATGGACAAGACCTTAGTTTTATATTTGCTCTTTTAGAGACTGCTGCTGACATGAAGGGGAAATAGGAACTGCAGTTTGAACATCTCCAAAGGCTGAGGAACTGCTGCTCTTCTTTGTGTCTTTTGATAAAAGATGTCTGGAGGGCATTGCTGATGTGCAGGTGACTTTTCCATGCAGGCATCAATGTAAGCAATAGTAAAGCTAAAGAGAGTGTTTTGCTGTCTTAAGTAGTCTAATCACAGGAAATCATTTGGAAATAAATTGTGGAGGAAATTTTTGTGGTTGTGGGCTGTTTATATTTAGCTCTCTGTATTTTACAAATCCAAGAATACATGAAGAAGCAGACCTTCAATTATATTTATATGTCCATTTTCCATTTTGATCAATCATTTCAGAGTTTGGTCCCTAAGCAAGTATTTGCTTATAAGTGCTGGAGAAATGCTGTTTATTTTAGTAGGTTTGTTCACACATTTAAAAGTACATTACTTTTCCTGATTGTAAATGAATGCTTATTATAACTCCACTGAAAAAGCATTGTGCATCCAAGCTTTTTTGCTGTGTGGTTGGAATCTGGAGGAGTAATAATGACTTAAGATATCAGATCCAAGCTTCACAGATATCATGCGTTTTCAGCTTCGTAGATAAAGTGCCTGGAAAATGCCTCAGAAATGGGCTGAATAAACATGATAAATGCTAACTCAATCAGTTTTCTGATCTGGAAAAATATATAATGAAAGAACTTGATCATGAGGCAGAAAAATGCATGGATTGAGGAATACAGTGTGTGCAGTAGAGTGTATAAAATACAGTTCAATTCCAGGCTCAGGCCATCTCTTTTGGAGCCCTTCTTAGGTCAGTGTGAGTTATGACTGAACTTGGTCTGATTTTTAAAAATAAAATAAGCCCCATAAAAATGATGGCAAATTGCTGTGCATCGTGAGAGTCAGTAGGGCAAGGAGCAGATCACTATCACGTCTCACTTTATGGGGCCTTTGGGGCTGTGAAGACATCTTGAAGGAGTGATGCCTTAGATTTTAACTTTTATATTTTTCAAATCCTGTACTGCTAGTGTAACTCTGAAGTTTCCTGTAGCTCATTAAGTGCTGTTCTCTTATGCTCACACAGACATGACAAAGCCTCTCCAGCTCGCTCTCCAAGGACACCCAGACCCTCCTGGGCCCAACAACTGCAAACCTTCATCTTGGGGAGAGGGGGGCAAGCTTGGGGAAATTCCATCCTTGCCTGGCTTCTGCTTGGGGAATTGATGCTGATATCAAAGTGTGAAGAACTCCTGAGCTGTCATTGTCCATTTTGGGATGCACTGATGCAGGAGCCTCTGGAGCCCAGAGTGTACCTCTGAAGGCCTTTCAAATAATTCCCTCCTTTATTCCTGTCTAGTCTCTGTTTCTAGGTAGCCATTTAAGGCATCAGGAGAGCCCTGCTGATAACCAGTGATTTGACTGAGAGGGTTTTACAGACTTCATGCAGACTCTGCTACGTGCCCACGTGGTTTTCTAGATTTGTTCCCTACTTTCACATGTACATTTTCCCCTTGACCATAAAGCCAACTGAAGGTAACATTCCCATTTGTATGGCAAGTAACCACAGGCAGGCTCTGCAGTGTCACAGCTGAGCTGGTATAAACCTTGCCATGAGCTTCCAGCAGCTGCTTTAGTAACTCCTCCCTTCCAGCAGTCACTGCAGAGTCATGAACTGGGCAAGGAGAACCTGGATCATCTGTTTGGATTCACTCAGGGGCTGGAACACTTTCAGCTTGTGTAGTGATCATCTGACAGTGGAGTTGTCATTAGCCCATTTGATCTGTACAAGTCAGCAAATTTAGAAGCAGGCTGGTTGGTACTGGGAGAAGGAAATGTGGAAAAGCAAAGAGTAAAAAGTACAAAGCTCCACATGGTGCCAGGTTTAGGATTTTTTCCCCATCACTATGGTAAGTCAAGTAAGTATCAGTCTGAATTAGGAGATCTAGGAAGAAGCCTTTTGTACTTGCAGTTTGTCAGAGGTAAAACTTCTGTGTAATTCCAACCTGTGTCACGGATCTAATTCCTGTTCTCCTGAATCTGTGTAGTGCAGCTGAATCTCTCAATACTGCTTTCTCTTTGACCAAAGTGAGCTCATGTTTCCTTTGTCAAAGCCACAGAGAAAAGGGATGTTACTTTTTAAAATTAATTAGTTTAGGATTTTCTAGCCCAGTGAGTTAATTGATTTGAGGTTTATTGTGAGTAGAATAATAAACACATCAGCTGGAGGAGGCTAGAAGTCATGTTCTTAGTTTAAAATGACAGGCAAGGTCTCCTACTCATATCAGAAAACAGGTCTTGGGTCTAATTTTTGGACACTGATCTATGAACAATTCCCATCCATCAGAACCTCTCAATAAATTTGTTTGACAATCCATCAAAACTTCTGACAAGCTTCTCTGGTGCAGTGTGGGACCTACTGATTGAAGGACTGTGCAAAGGACCCAGTTCAGGTTTATAAAAGCCTTTTATTACTCACAGGCATTTGCATGTTAGCTAGAGGTCTGTGCTCCCCAAATGTTGCATTGTTTTGTGATTTGCCCTCTCTGTGCTGCACCAGTGTTGTATGAAATGTTCTGTGCTGCTAAGTGGGTGTGTGGGGATGCTTCACAAAAAGAGTTCAAAGGATGGGACAGGGAGATGAAGATTTGTGGGGGTACAGTGTGAAGCTGGAGTAAGCAAAAATGTTGTCATGAATGTGATTTTGAGAGTAAAGCCCTAAACAGAAAACTTTCTGAAGGGAAGATTTTAGTCTGTGGATTCATCTCTGATTATACATCTGTGGCAATAATCTGTAACTGGTGTTCTCACACAGTGCTTCCCCTTTGGTCTGCTTGGGTATTAGAGTTACCCAGTTGAACAACTAAACCAGTGCATCTACAGAGCATTGCTGAAGGATTCAAATATTAGAAATGAACTGAGTTATGGCAGTCCTAAAGCCAGCAGTGGTGACTGCTAAATGACAAACCTAAAGCCAGCAAAGAGCCTTACAAAGGTCCCTATGGCTGGGATTCTAAGATGGATCAATAGACTCAACCACCCTCCCACCAGGAAGGGAAAGGTGGCTCTAGAAAGGGCATCAAGTGTTTGATGAAATCTAAATTTTCCTATTTTAGTTTTAAAACAAAACAAACAAACCAAAAAATGGGTTGTGGATTTTTTTTGTTTTGATTCATTGTTGTTTTGGATTTTTTTCTACGTAAACTTTCTGCTATGCCCTTTTCTTTTGCAGTTCACACAGTATTTGAAGATTCTTCTGTATCTTAAAAAAATTCATGTCTTAGATGATGAAAATATTAATCTGTGTACTTGATATGTGAAACAAGTACTCAGAGCCTTTGATGATCAACCATCAAAGCACCTCAATTCTGTAGTTAAATTATTTTGAAGCTTGCCTTGGGTTTCCTGTAAGCACACTTTATTGGCAAGCAACTGTGGTGAGTTTCTTTGTAGTTTGCTTCTTGCAGCATCTCCTGCTGTTCAGGGCTCTCAAAGCCCCAAATGTGAGCAAGGGCAGGGTTGGGAGCCCAGCGTGGGCGTGTGCCACGGAGCTGTGGTGAGGAGAGCGTGGGAGCAGCTGTGCCAGGCTGTAGGGAGACATGCCCGCCCTGCCTGCACCTCTCCAGAGCTCCTGCAGGACTGTGAAACATCTCCTCCTGTGCGCTTCCCACTGCTTCTCCTTCTTGGGTGGAAAGGCTGGGATTGCCTTGCCTGCCTGGAGATGCTTTGGCTTAGGTTTTGAGTAGGATGCTAAGGACCTTTGACTATGCTTGCTGTTGTTTTGTTGCTTTTTTTTCACTTCTAAACCATTTGAAACATCAGGCACTAAAAGTATCTTTCCCTCCAGTCTGTAATTTCTGCATTTGTTCAGGAAATAAACTTCTCCTCCCCTTGTCTCAGGAGAGTTTGACATTGCCCTCAGGTCAGGATATGACACTCCATATCAAGGTAGACATTTAATTGTGTTGATAAATGCATGGACCCCAGTGCAATTAATTTTTAGCTGGGGAACACTTGTGAAGGTAAGCCATTAATCAAATATTCTTCAACAAACACCGTTGTTTGGGAGTACAGAGCATTTCATTTCAGGGTCACTGTGAATGTAGCTGCTTCATTGCCTGCCTGAGCTGGGCAGAAGGTCTGGTGTCAGATTTGTTTGCTTAACCTCAGTGTAAGGTTTCCATAGCTCTTCATGTTCACAGTCTTTCCATGAAGCTGTTTAATGGTGAGAGAACTGCACTTGGCAACCTGAGCTGTAGCTGCAGCAGGATGATTGCCTTTGCTCCAGTTCCTCTCTCACGCTGATGTGGCCTGAGCATCCAGAGGCCAAAACTGGCTTTAATCCATGCAAAATAGAGGTGCACAGCTAAACTCTGCGAAGGTCAAGACTTTCTGGAGAGAAGGTGAAAGAATTTCACATGAGCAAATGCTTAATACAGGAGCAAGAGTAGCTACAGGTGGCAAATAGTGCCCATGTGGTTTATTCTGTGTTTAGCATCGATGTTAGTGCTGCCTCCTTTGTGTGTGGTAGAGAGGGGCTGAGTTTGGCTGTGTTCAGTGCACCTTGAAGGATTTCTGAAAGACAAGAAGCACCAATGGCAGCTGAAATACATGTTCAGGTGATAGAAATGGGCTTTGGCAAAGGAGTCCTCAGCAAGGCAGCACTGGCCTAAACTTGTTCAGGAGAGTGAACCTCAAAAATGAATGAGTGGTTAGCTGAGTTTTTTCATCTTTTAGAAGAAAATATTACCTCTTTCAGCAAAGCTAGTTTAAATGTGCTTCTACCTCTGTGAAGATCAAATTCCTGTCTGTTATGTGTGTTTAAATACATTTGCATTTACTACATCTGACTTTTTCAGAGTGACACAGAGGAAGAGTTGATCATTGCGCTCTGAACACAGCGGAACAATTTCCCGACTTAGGTGCCTGAAATTAATAGTATAAATCCTTGCTGAGCCATCTAAGCCAGTTGATCTAAAAAAAAAAGCCAAGACCTTCTTAAAAAAAAAAAAAAGAGAGGGAGAGAAGAAGACCAGAAATGTTTTGTCTAATTTCAGCAATATTTGCTCATTACCCCAATGAAGGTGATGAACAATAAGCAATGGTTTCTGACATGGGGAACCTAAGTTTTATAGTGTTGGGTTTTGTCCTTAAAAGCCAGAGGAAAATGTAATGAGGAGTATTGCTGATCTGACATCTTGTATATTTGCTGGTGTTCACAGAAATCTTTCAAACAAATGGTGGGGATTAGTGCAAACCCATTTGTACAGCTGTCTAGATTTTGTTGGATCAGAAGTCCAGTCTGCAGAAAAATAGGTGGATTATCAGCAAATTCCTACTAATGGCAAGGGAAGACAGGTAGGCAGAGAAGTTATAAATGTAGAGAAATGGTCAAAGCCATGGCTGTGGAGTGACAGATTTGGGCTTTGTTGCAGATGTTAAGAACATTTTTCTTTTTCCCTGTTTGTTGTAGAAACAAAGATGAGAAAAGAAGCTGAGATTTAGCATTTTTCTCAATCTCATTGATGTATTTAATTAATAGCCATGCCTTTGGGATTCCTTTGTGATGGGCCAACTTTTCCTTGAAGTTTGTTTAAGCAAAGTGGTCTTATCCTCTGGCATTATCCAGGCCACTGGAGTGAAGAATGTGTAAAAAATACTAGAAGATGAAAATGCAAATACAAAGATTATCATGTCTTATTTCTGTGTGTTATATGGAACATCTCCATGTAGGAATAGTCACACATATCCATGCTGTCAGATATACCCTGAAAGATAAGGCTCTCCTGATTTTTGGGTGGTGCAGGGGGTGTAAGGAGCTTCTGCGCAAGGGATACATCATTTAGGGGGATTCAGCCTCATGCTGATGTGTTACTTTTTCATTTAACCACAGAGTTTAGGGGTGATGAAGAGAGTTAGAATCTCAGATATTTTTTTAAGGGAGAAAGCCCCACTGGACACTCAGGGATGGTGGCTACCTTGGGATTGTCCCCAGCCTCAGAGAATGGTGCTGGAGGAGCACGTGGTTATTCCAGAGGGCGAAATTTGGGGTAAGGCTCCTCATTCTGTGTGGCTGTGCCAGGGGCTGGAGAAGCTGTGGGTGGCTGCAGTCCCCTCGGTGCCCAAGGAGAGGTTGTGCAGCACCCTAGAGGCCACAGGTTAGAGAAGAGGGAATTGAAAACCCTTTGGAAGCTGGCCTTAGGTCAGCTCTTGTTCCAACTGCAGTTTCTTGGCACGAGTTTTGTTGTTAAAGACACGTCACTGCAATTAAATGGCATTAAAGTCAACTGAGCTGCTGCTGAGGGCTGGCCAGAAGTCATGCTGCTGTTAAAGTCACCCCTCATTTTGGGATGAGCTTTGAGGAAGGGTGTTTGGAGCTTTGTTTGGAGTAGCTGGAAGCCACAATGGCTATCACAGGAAGCCCCTGTAGCCCCTCGGTTTGGAAATCCAGGATATGGGGACAGTGAACGTTGTCAGTGGAGGAGCTTACAATGCAGAATGTATAAAAAAAACTGTGCTGCAGAATGGGAAACTTACATCCAGTGCATGCAGCTGCTTCCCTGGAGAGCCCAGGTAAATTCAGGAAGGGAAAATGCCAATGGAGCATGGACCTACACCAATGGTGCTGAGGCTTTAGCCATAGTTTGGCTCTAGTCTAGCCAAGAGAGCCTAGAGAGGATCCAGCTGCCCTGGGTTTGGCCAGGGCTCTCCCCTGTGCTTGGAAAGGAGAATTGGAGACTGTGATTCTCAGTATTCACACCATCATTTTCACCCCTCTATTACATTTTGTATTTCAGAAGAGGTGTGCAGTGGGAGGAGGCTTTTCTTGTGCACAAGTGTGTGTTCAGTGGGAGCGTCCTGGCACTGCCTCCATGCACTGACTTTTGCATCTTCAAACACATCCAAGTGCTCTGATGGTTCCAGCAGCAGCAGACTCAGGGAAGGTAGCAGCAAAAGGCATCACCACAAAACGAGCCTGCTGAATCATCTCCAGCCTTTCTTTCCTCTGCTTATCACTGTATCCATTCCCATTTTAAAGCTGAAAAGTAGAGACATGTTTTTAAGGGCTTGTTTCTGCTTCAAGGTTTCCATCTGGTTTTTGTCAGTGTCAAGTTTTTCCACGTAAATTTTTTGCCAGTGCTTTAAATTTTAGGATTTGGAGTGCTACAAATCCTAAAGAAGGAGAAAAAAGTCTTCTCTTCCCCACAGAGCTGTTGAAGCCAACAATGTCCAAGATATCACATCTGCTACCACTGTAATGAGAGGGAAAACATGATTACATTAAATAGATGAACCTCACATGTTCATACTGCTTTGTGCTTGGCATCAGTTGGAAAGGGTTATGAGACTGTGGTTCATGTTCTTGTTGCATTCAAGCTTTATTTACTCTTTTGAGATGATGCAGTCATAATGTTTAGTGTTACAAAATATGGATTTTTTTGATTTTTTTTTTTTTAATGAAGAACTGGAAGAGAAAGGAGAGTATTCCCTTTGCTTCAGCATGGCTAAACCAAGTCATTTCCTGCTGCAGAGGGACTCTGCAGGATTGGAGACTTCATGTTTGGGATGGCATTGTTGAAAGACCTGCTTGCATATTCAATTCCTCTGACATTATTAAATAAATAATTTTTTTAAAAATGACACTAAAGGAACAGCACATAATTTCCTTTGGAAAATAACCCCACAGGGTGCTGAAATCTACTGCTGTGGGGCACTGGGATAACTGCATCATTCCTCACTTGGGAACCATGTCAGGGACCAGACTGGAAAAATTGTCTACAGTGGATGTTTTTTACTTTTCTGTCATCTAGCTGCCAGGAGGAGGAGTTTAGTTCTGTATGTTGTATATGCTCTTTGGTCCTGTTTCTGTTTCTGCATAAAGCTCTCTCAAGTCTTTCCAAATTCTTTACCATAAAAGATAATAAAACACTACAGTACTTCATTAAATGGCATCCAGAACTTTTTCTTCAAACACTAAGGCACGAATCAGATTGGGAGCAGGGCAGCAATAAAGGGAAAGACTGGAGAAAATTCACTTCCCTTTGGAGTATCTGGATTTTTGCCATCAGAGAAAACCTGGAATCCATCCACTGTAACAAAAAATTAGCAGGTACTTAATAATGCTCTTTTTTCCCCAAGACTCCGTGGATACCCACCAGTAATGATTTACTGTAAAGCAATGTTAAATCCTGCTGCCTTCTGCTTTGGAGGTCATGGAGAGACAGCTGAGCAAATCTCAGCAGTGGCAAAGGCAAGGCATGAAATACTGTCACTGGGAAAGAAGGAGACAAGTCTTAATCACATAAACAGATTCTCATATACTTTTGCTATGCTATTTTATAAAAGTTTATATAACTGAAAAGATTAACCTGGAGGAAAAAAAAAAGCTAGAAAAAATATTTTTACGGCTTCTTATTTATGGCTTTACTATGGCTGAGGAATTAGTTTGCATTTTACAAAGCCGAAAAGTGGGGGAGGAGAGAGAGGGAGGGATCTGAATAAGGAGAGATATTTGCACGGCTCTCAAAATATTAAAGAGAACCTAAAATCCCAAGGAGTTACTTCTGTCAAATGCAGCTACGCAGGCAAATCCAAGGCTGGAGCAGGACTCGGTATCCAGGCAACGTCAACATTTTTTTTAAGCTACTGCCAGTGCCGCTGACAGCTTTTGCCACTTTATGGTCACATTAAAAAAAGAAAATGCCTGACATCACTGAAATTCTTAGAAATTACTTTCTTATCCATCCAGCAGATGTGAGGCTCAGCAACAAACGGCACATGCACATCTTGCAAAAATTCCGAGGGAAGAATCTTGTGATGAGTTCATGGCTATGAACTTGTGTTTCTCTCTAAACCTGGCACTTTGTTTCCCCAAAATTTCTTATCCTCTCCCTTGGACACAGATACTTGCTGTGCATTAGGGAAGGAATCGTGTTCAATTAAGCCATTTATAAGCAGCTTCTGCCACTTCACTGAAGGCTGCAGGATTAGATGAGCCCTTTGCTGTGCTAAGGAAGACTCCATCTCTTCTTTCCTTCTTCTATTTGCATGATGCAAAAGCCAGGGGGGTAAATGAGGTCAGTTTCAGGTCACATTCATCAATGTGCTAATAATGTTAATATATGAGGGGAAGAAGCCCTTGCTTTTGCAACCTTAAAGGGGTAAGGTGGGACTGGTGGGCACAGAGTAGTGCAGCCTGGGCTCAGTGCTGTAAAGAAAGGACACTGGTTTGCCATGTCCTCAGAGAAATGTGAGTGGTTTTGTGCTGAAATTGTTAACACAGTGAAGCCAAAACTTTTCTTGGAGCTGAGTAGTTAAAACTGTTGAAGAGCCAGCCTCATTCTTCTCCATGTACCAACTCAGGGAGTACTGAGTGCTCTCCAGGCATGGCTGCATGTTTTGTGCCTTTGAAGCAGAAAGCAAAACCATCTGTCACCTCGGGAAGTGCCTGGTGACGGCAACCAAGGAAAGGTTGTGAAGACACATGGAGCTTCACAGTCATGAAGGGGGTTAACACAAAAACCCAGTAAAAACTTGCTGCTGACAGAAAGATGTTTAGCTCACTGCTGCCTAAGTAGCTAAGAACATTAGGAGGAGATGCACAGGGAGCTGCTAAGCTGCAGAAAGTCCTTTGGGCTCTGCTGGTGCCCCACGCGTTCCCTCCCACGCTGGATTTGTGCAGGCTGTGATGTGGCAGGTTTGTGCAGGCAGTGAGGGTCAAGACTGGGACAGGAGCAGCCCCCTCTGCTCCCAGTTTCCCCAGAGCTTCATCCTTGACCCTGAGTGGATCTTCATGTTTTGGTGAAGTTTCATTAAATAACGTTGTTTAAGAGTGTGAATTTTGTAGCAGGTGACTGTAAATGGAGAAAACTGAAGGGTGCAGGGGGAATTTGAAGGACTAATTTAGGCTGGTGGTGTTGAGGGCTCTGATTCAAAGATCAGCAGGACCTTCCTAGTCAGTGCTGTGCTTGGCACAGGACCTCATGTCACATCTTTTTACACGTGCAGGAAAAAAAACACTCAGAAATTAATTTAAAGACATCTTGAGAAGCTCAGTTTTGCTGGCAATGAGCCTGGGTTTTGCCACTGAGAAGTTTGGTCTCTTGGGTTGAAGGCTGGTGCTTTCCACCCTTATCCTGCACTTATAAGTTCACTTATCCCACTCTGAGCAATTCCTGAAGACACAGGAATTTTGCTGTTTGCCTTTGAAGGCGTAGGCTTGTAAGGGAAACAGGCAGCAAATAAACATGAAGGAAAGCCAGAAACCTGTGGTCACCGTAAAATTCTACTTCATCTGCTGTGGGTCTTTATTTTATTTAGGATTTTTAATTAACTTTTTGGTTAATAGGAGTAGAAAAGGGATTTGTCTAAGCATGAGACTCTTGCAATGCATTAACATCTGAAAACAGATTTTCATCTGAAGCTCTCCTAGAGATGATGGAAGTTTCTCCTGGTTGTGCAGCTGCCTGATAGCAGGGTTTAGAATAAAACCAAAGTCTATTAATGCCGTACTCAGTCCCATTTCAGTGCTTCTTCCTTCCCTCTTCTGCCCTGTCAGTATCTTATTATGGCTGGAAACAACCTACCTGGTTTAAAGGAATATGTGGCTTGGAGCAGTAATTTTTGTTTGTGTCTGTTAGCAGAGAGGTTTTAATATTTTTTTGCTCCGGTGACGTGCTTGCAAATAAGCCGAGCATCAGATTTGCCAGGCTTTATTGCCAGCTGCCAGGTGATGATGGAGTGGGGTTTTTCCACAAATATGTAATAATAACAAAAGTGTTCAGTCTGGAACATGGCTAGGTTTTTACAGGCTGTTTTAGGCAACCTTGACCCTGAGGGCCAGAATTGCACCAGGTGGGATTATGGAAAATTCATAGGCTTGAGCTAGAAATGTGCCCCTGAGAACAGAGGCACCTGAGCGAGAGACTAAGGATGCAGGAGGCTTTTGGGGCTGACCAGGACATTCAAGAGTCTCTGCTGGATATATCCAGAGCTCTGAGACCACAACACTGAGTTTCTGCTTTGTTTCTTGATGTGGAATTTAAGGATTAGTGACATGAGAGCTACTTGGTAGAGTGCTTTCTGCTTTAAGCACTGAAGCCACTGCATGACCCTTGACAAGATTTGGGGACCTGATGGCTCTCTACAACAAATTCTGGTCATCTGTGGTACTATTTTAGATCATTTTCAAATTACTTGACAAGGTACAGATAGTAATGTGATTGACCCAATGTATTGCTAAGCTAAGTCACCACTAAAAGAGATTCCATGATTCCAGAAGTGTCTTAATTTGAGGCTCAATGTGTTTTGAGGAAGTGAACAGGGAAAGATGCTAGTAGCAAATTAAATGTCAGCTGGGATGTGCCTGAGCACTAGTCCTCTGATTTATTAGGGGATCCTAAAACATAAATGACCAAGTAAGTGTTGTGCAAGCCGTGACAGTGGTGTTGCCTCTTCCCCACTCTGTCTCTGGCTTTCAAGCAGATCTCTAAGGACACAGCTGACAGCCTTTTCCATCTCTTTATCATTAGCTGTTGTGAAAAGTTTCAGACTATTTTTTCTCCTACCAGGTGTTTTGTGTGCACACTGGCAGGGTTGGCTTTTCCAGGAATATTCTCTTGCTGCTTTGTAGCTCCCAGGTTTCCAGCCCTTCTGTCATCTTGAGGCATAAAGACTCAAAGCTTTCTCTAGTTCATGTCTGCATTGGTCCCAGCCAACCCACTGAGATTTTTCACACAATCCTAAAAATAACAACTCTGAACTTTACAGTGCTTGGTATTCTCACTTGTACAATGAATGAACAGGGAAATTTTCACCACCCAAGCTGTTCCACACTATCCTTTGATTCACTCCTCATGGGATTGTGGCTCCCACAGTCACAGCAGCTTTTCAGCTGGACGCTGTGGATCCTTTTTTCCAAGTTATCTGTCTGCCAGTTACACCAATTGGTAGAATCATCAAGAAATGGGAAATACTTGGGTGGTTTCCAGATCATTGTAGAGAGTAAAACAGTTCAGCTTTCCCTTTCATGTCCACTGTCTCTTTCTTTGTCCCTTCTGTACCTTTGGAGATTGTTAAGGTGCCTCTGTACCACCTCAAAAAGCTGTAGGGTCTGTCTTTCTCACTGTACTTTCACATCTCCTAAAAAAGTCAGTAAAGTTCCTTTTGCTATCAAAATTGCTTAGTTTGATGTGGGTGCAAAGAATCTAAAAAAAATACCCATTAAAACAAACAATAACAATAAATCCTGGAAAAAGAAACCAGAAATATTTTCTCTTCCAGACCTCGTGTGTGTGATAATGTGTGTTTTCTCCTTTGTATTCATCCTCTTCTGGCACATCTGGAAAACTAGTTCTGGTAAACTCTTAGGAGATGGGGCATATGAAATACCCACCTCATGAACAGTGTGGTTTAACACAGCATGATCAATATGTCCTTGCAAAAGGAAGGACCTGAGCCACTGAGTCCAACAGACTCTCCTGTTCTGTTCCTGGCCAGCCTCATGACAGGCTGCTGCTTGGGGACTTCTGGAAAGTCACTCCCTGTGCAAAGAAACTTCAAACCATGGCATTTACCTCCCTCCTGCTGCTGCTGAAGAGGTGCTGTATGAGATGGAGCTGCTGGTGGTTCCTGAGATGTTTATCTTGAGAAATTAACAGAGCTGGTTTGCCAGTTGTTCAGTTATTATGACATTAAAGCATGCAAAGGACTTGGCTTCGTTCCTTTGCTTATAACTAATTATGTTTCTGAACCATTAATTTGTAGGAAAAGTAAAGGCAGAAAACAAAGACAGATCTTGAGGGGGTTTTTGTGGACTTGCTGTTTTGTGATTAGGTTTTTTTGGGCAAGTCTGGGGTTTTTTTTTAATCTGTTGTATTGTTTTTTAAAGACCTGATGAAGTCTACTGTATTTTGCTAAGGATAGCTTGAACAAAGGGAGCTGTTGCAGTGCAAAAAGACTGTGCAGGAGTGTGGATTTCAGTGCAGTCCTTGCCTGCATAAAGAGGATTTCTCTCTTTCCATTATATTCCCCTTGCTGGAGCAATCCCACTCATATTAAGAATGAGGTATTGGGTGATCCTGTAGGAATTTTCCCTCTTGGCATCACTCCTGTGTTTAGTCCATCAGGATGGAGTCCTCTGCGATGCCCTTGGCCATTGATGTAACCAGACTGGCAGTGGCTGTATAATTAGTTGAAGTCCTTCCCATGGATATCCAGGCTAGTCCCTGGGGTTTCGTGAGCTTTGAGCTTGAGTTCAATGAGCAGTTCAGCTCACTGCTACAAGACCCTGCTTTCACTGCCAAAAAAATTTCTGTGGGCACCTACTAGGTGACTTCACCATAGGTTTCAGGTTCTTCTGCACCATCAAAGAGCAGGAGAGGCACACATATACTCCTTTGCCCTTGTGATTTATAGGGAATGTTTCATTCCTCTACAAGCTGCTGATCTCTTGCAGCTGAACTGTGAGGTCCATTTTTAATCAGTGAAGAACAGAAGAGCCATCAGTGAAAACTGCTGGAGCAAGGAATGGGAAAGGCTTTTCAAGCATTATTCGAAGCATTTAGGTTTTCAAGGTGTGGTTCAATTTTCTCTTCAGTCTGTGTTGTCTCACATGTCTAGCAGGATGCTGCTGACCACTGTCTCTGATTTTATGCATGCAATATATATATAGCATATATGTCTTTATTTCACTCACTGTGTCACAGGAATGGGTCATTTTGGGGTGACTGCCAACCCCAACGTTGCAGTAATCACAGTTCTGTATTGCAAGAGAACACTTAAGATTATTTGCAACCGAAAATAGCAGATAATGCTATTTCCAAGCCAGGACAAGCGTCTTTTATTGTCTTATTTTGTATGTCAGCAGATTTCTGACTTTTGCTGTCAGATTAGTCTGCTTCTTGCAGGGAGCAGAAGGATACAGAACTTGAAATGGCTGAGAAATCTCATCAGCCCATCTAGATTTCAGGATGAGGGTGCTGTTTCCATTGTGCACTCTTGTCACTAAAGTTGCATTTTTGGCTAACTGTGCCAGTGTGAACGTTAAAGCTGCAGTAAAGGAGTGTGAAGCTGCGTCCCTCCCAATGCTCCTGCCACCTCAGGAATTGCAAAGGCATGGCTGTGCCATGAGGAATGCTCGCTGGGTTTGTGTAGGGTTGACATCCAAGGACAGCTGAGCGCTGGTGCAAACTGTTGCTAATTCAGTGAGTTTTTCTCTTTTCTTCTCTCCAAATCAATCTCTGGAAGCAGAATCAGTGGAGGCCTGCATTTCTGTAGAGTTGTGATGCTCTGATTTTTTAGTCTCTTATGTTTCATGGGGAGTTCAGTATGGGATAGTTGCATGAATTTCACTTTTCAGGTACTGGCCATCCCTAACATACCACTTTTTTTGAGCAATTTCTGCCTTTAGTCATTTCCTGACATTGCCTTTACAATCCATTCAGTGCTGGTTGTAAGACTTTAATTTAAACTGAAGGAGATCTTTTGTTCAGCCCTACAATGTCCATTTTAACTTTAACATAATTTAATCTGTTCCAATTCTGCATAAGAAGTGAGGAAGCAGGAAAGAAAGAAGGGCAAGAAGAGAACAAAAGGGAGATTTGTGATGTTCCAGTGAATCCTATCTCCTTCTCAAGGTTTTGTGGATCAATATACTTGAAAGACTTGATAGAAGCAAGAAGAAAGAGAAGAAAAGAGATGAGAAAAGCACAAGGGGAAAATGCTTCTAAGGAACTTACTATCTCTGCTGGGTTTTTTTGTAAAAGTTACTGCTGAGATGTTTTTCTTTAGCTGGGAACTTACTAAATTTTAGAAGTAGTGTTGTCACCAGACATCTTGTACTTCTTGGATCCAATACTGTTTTGGTGTTTTGAGCACAGCCAGATTGTGATGCATTTTAAAACAGCTCAGTTTTTCACAGTAAGATCTGAAATTGCTGAAGAACTGAGTGCTGGAAACATATGCACCAAGTTTATTAGAAAGATGCAGAGAAATTATAAAGTTATCATTTGGATGGGATCATAGTCATCAGTCCCAGCTTATTGCTCTTCTGGGATAGATGCTCTGAGTCTGAAATTTTGTTTTTCTTATTAGAAATCACCAATATGCCAACACTACCATGGCTGTTACTCCCATTCCTGCTGGTTTGTGTTACAAGCTTTGGAAAGGTAGGATAGGAAAACATCACAATGACGCCAGGATGTAATTTATAAGTAATTTACCAAGAGTTCTGGGGAATATGGTGTGCACCTTAGGGCACTGCTAAAAAGAAGTGAAATTAAATTTTAGATTTTTCTGACAGATTTTTCAGAGACTGAAATCTTTCTTAATGTACAGTGAAAGCAGCATGAAGTAGTATTAAAAAAGCGGGACGAAAACTCGTTAGAGGGAAACACTTGGTTATGATTATGAGAAGTAATTGAGCCCAGCTTGGAGTCATAAACTTGCAATTCTTTTATGGGGTGTGAGCTGAGCTTGGACCAGATGGAGAAAGTGGTAGTTTGTGTTTCTCTTTGAAAATATGGGCTATATGCTCTGTTCAACCAGCCTGCAAATGGTGTTCAGGCTAAACAGGCTTTTTGTTACGGTGCGTTGCATCACCTGGACTCTTTTTTTTTAGAGCAAAAATCTCTTTTACATATTTATTTGCATGTTTTTTTGAAATATTTTCCATATTTTCTATTTCTATGAAATACGGTTGCAGTTAAAATCAGTCTGCTGTTGTAAGGCATGTAAGCATCTGCCAGCACCACTGACAGCATTAGAAAATGTTCAATTTTGCCAACATCGTTATGTAGAGTTTTAAAAAAGAAAATTAGAAAAAAATCCAGTTTAGGGAAAACTTTAAGGGCAACATGGCAGAGAAACATGATCCATGTAGAAATGCAAGCATGATTCATGCTTTACCTCTCTGAGCATGGATCTGAACTTTATTTCTCTTAGCAATGACAAAAACAGAGGGCATTTTGAACGAGGAAATTCTCAGCAACGAGGAAAGGGAAATACTGGGTTTTGCCGATTTGCAGTCAGCAGCCAGTTCAAACAGTAATTGTCACTAAGGGGATACATATTCCTCTTAGCCTTCCTGTTTTGAGCTAAATGAGCTCTTAAATTTCGAGGAGGAAAACATTGTTTTTTCCATTTTCACATCAGAATAAATTAGATAGGGCTAACTGGTCCCCACTGCCTGCCCTGCCTTCTGCTGCTGCATTTTTATGTCAGGCTCAAGCTCCTGTTAAAAAGGCAGCTGAGGAAATGGTTTGAATCACCAGTATTTAAAGTATTTTCACCACGGCACAGAATTTACACCTCCGTGAGATGGATGAATCAGTTTGTGTTTCAAAGCTCTGATGTCTGGTGGCTGCACTTGTTTGGTGCAATGGTATCTCCCATATTTTCTATCTGGTGACCAAATCTGAACACTTACCATCAATTCTAGCTCATAGTACAAATCTTTGTGTCACATCCAGAGAAAAAAAAGATTTTTGTTATGTTTGTGCCTGAAGAGTCCTGGCGAATCACTGGGGGCAGGTTCTTTTATCCTAAGAGATGGAGAACTTAAAAGCAAGGAACATCAAAAAGGGGGAGCCCAGCTGGATGGGGCTTTTTGGGCTCAGGTCTGGTGAGCTCTGCAGTTACAGTGGGACCAGAGAAGTGCTTCACACACATACACCAGTGTTTGTTTGCTCCCTCTCCCAAAAAAATTTTATTAAGCTGCCCACTGCTTGGTACCTCTCAGAGTGAGTTTGTGTAGGATTTTTGGAAGGGCACAGTGTTGTCCTTAAGCAGCTAGAAAGCTGTAATATGGGATAACTAATTTGGGAGACTTTAATGTAGCTTGACAAGAGTCCATTTCATGGTTGTTTGGAAGGAATGGAAGGGATTTGTGTTTTCAATCTCCAGAACATAGATGGCCCCAAAGGAACCCTTTGAAGCACAGCTTTTTATTATTAGTTTTACAAGATCCTTGCAATGGAATCATTAAAAAGATGTAGTACCTGGTGTAAATGTGCAAGTATCTGCTAGACCATTAGCTGTGGGAGACAGACTGATTATACTCAAAACACTTAGTGCTTTTTTAACAAATTACTGTGAAAGCCAGTTGTTAAACAGTGTTGTTTCATTTTCTAGTAGCTCTGTGTAGAAACATTAGAGTCTTGCTGCTTCCCTTAATAAGGGGAAATGAGCCCTCCTGGTGCAATGGCCCTGCTTGAAAAGGTCATCAGCAACTATTTATCCTTGGTTTCTATCAAAAAGTGGGCTGTTTCCATGCTGAAGCAATAGCAGTTCTTATCTCATTAAAAAGGGATTTAAATTTTTTGCTTTCTGATGACATTAAGTCATTCTTAGCAATCCTTTGGCCACCAAAGAATGAGGAATGCTTTTATAATGGAGAGGCAGCTTGAGGTTCAGACTGCATTGGTGGTGTAGGCAACATTTCTTGTGTCTTTGGCCAAGTAAAGACTGGAAAGGGAACTAAATAACTATTGTCAAATATGCCAGGGGTGACCATGGATCAGAAAGGAACACTCTGTTCTCCATGTGCATGGTGATTAAGAGAAGAATGACTAGGCTTAGTTTGCAGCAAGGAGAATCCAGGTTTGGTTCTGGGGTGCTAGTTGTCAAATGGGAAGTACTTATGGAAGTAGGTTGAGAATCAGCACACGAAGTGTGCTTGTGGGGAGAGCCAGAGCTTGTCCCACTGCAGCTGCTGTCTCAGTTGTGGTGCCATGATCATGGCAGAGTCAAGGAAGGGGACAGGGCAGATGAAGTTGCAGAGGCAAATGTGGTGGTCACACAAAGCCAGATGGGGTGTGCAGAGCTTAAGCCTTCTTACAGCTTCATTAAACCAAATATTTAAGTTAACACAGACACTCTCCCATGCTAATTCCTCCACTCATTGCTCCATTTGCTTCTTCTGTGTGCTGGGTGAACAGTGAGCCTCAAGGGAGAGGCTGAGGAAGGGGCCTTGTAAAGACACTGTGCTGACAGGAAATTTTATGCCAAGGATTGTTATTTGGTAAAAAGCATTGGGATTTTCACTTGCAGAACTGAAAAAGGGACACAGAGTTAAGGGTAAAAGAAAGCAGGAAGACTAGTCAGGAGGGGTAAGTCTAGGAACAGCTTCACATTAATTATCATTGGATATCAGTTCAGAGATTTGTCTGGAAGGTAGTGAAGGGTCTTGGTAACAATTTGATTGTTTTGGTTGCTAGGTGGAAGAACAGTGGTGTCTTCTCTACTGTCTTCTTCCACATTCTCCATGGGGTAGACTTGGGGAAGCCTCTGGTAGCTAAAGATGCCAGAGGAGCCTGCTGTCACCTCTGCACATATTCTTGGAGTCCCCTAAGTCCCAAGACATCCTTGCATTCATGCATCTTTCTGAAAAACAGAGCTTGCAGGGAATCTGTGTTGATAGAGGCCTTTTCTGCAGTATTCATGGCTGGGTTTTGTTTTCTTTCCTAGTGATACTAAGTCCCAGAAGCAATCATGGGCACAAGGAAAAAGGCATGTTTCGTTGTAGAGGAAGAGGTGATATAACCTTGAATTCCTCCTACGAATTAAAAAGATAAGACTCTCATTACTCATATAGGGTTTGATTTTTGAAAGAGCTGAGCCTCATCACAATCTAGTGGTGTCCAGAGGCAAGGCTGATGCTCTGTAACTTCAAAAAAAACTTTTGATTTAACAGAGCATTTACTATAATCTTAGCAAGGTCAGCTACGATGGCTTGACCATGCCTTACATCACACTTGCACCCCTTTCCAGCTGCTCAAGATCCAGCCCACAACGATCAACCCTTCCTAAAATAAGCAGTTCTAAATGTACAGACTCAGAGCCGAACATCATCATCCAGCCTGACTGACTGGGATGAGCAACAGCCTTGTGCATGTTTGTCTCATTGAAAAGACCATGAGGTGCATTTTACTGTGTTACAAATAGCTGTGCTGGTGCCTTTTGCTTTGCAGAGAGTGAATTTGAACAGAGCAATCTACACTGAGCACAAGGATATGTGCAGCACAGGGAGGGCACATCACAGAGAAACTCCAGCCCATCACTCCAGCTATGGTTTCCAGAAAGTATCAGCCTTCTTTTTATGAATTGGCAGAAGCTCGATCCCATGAATTCATTAGTCATTAGCTGTGGAGGGCCGGGCGTTCCGGAGCTCATGGGCAGTCAGCTGGGCTCTCCTGTCACTCCCAAGACCCAGCACACGTGAATCAAAATAGTTGGGTGATGTCACGTCACGGTGCCAGCGCGCCCGGGACACTGCTGCCAGGAATTGTCTGTCCAGGGGTGGTTTCCTTTTACAGCCTGTTGAAAGAGTCATCATGCCGAGCTGCACATGACAGTTCCCTTCAAGAGGTCTGGTGGCTCCTTCGCTCAGTCAGTATTTTTTAAACAAGGGAGCTTATCAGGCGGCTCCTGACCTTTTCCACATGAGCTGATCCACCGGGAAACGTTGTTTTGGTCTCCAAGGCTTCTGACAGCTGATGTATAAGAGCTCTGTGGCTGCGAGCTGAGCAGACTTTGAACTTCACCCTGTGTCCACACAGACGTGCAGGGCAGTTACTGTACGCCGGAATTAAGGCTAGAAGTGCCTGGCGAGCGAGGGTCAGCAGCCTGCGGTAGGACAGCTCTCCACGAAGACCACAGCCAGGCACCTCAGAGCTGAGCTGCTGGCCAGCTGGACTTCTTTTGCAGCCACACTGTCTTTCTGGAGCTTTATTTTCTCACAGCTGGGCTTTTGGTGTAAGCAACACCTCGCCTTGCCCCTTGTGCTGCTCTTTTTTCTCCAAGCCCGGGCATGAGCAACAGCTGCCGCCACGGGAGTGCATGCTGCAGCTCATGAAGCGTTTTGGCAGCTTCAGAGGGAGCAAGAAGAGAAAGGAGAGGTGCAAAGTCTTGGAGAGGCGCCACTCCGACCCCCATGGCCTGTCTGGTAAGGACCCTCTGCATCCCGAGAGGAGGGACATTGCTCTTTGGGAGAGGGTGATGGTGAATAATTAAGCGACAACACTCTGCTCCCAGTTGCACCGACTGAATCGTGCCGTTGTTGCGTGGAGGTTATTTTGGTGTTGGTTTGCACCAGAGATGAAAATCTGAGCTGACACCTGTAACACACATCAGCCATAACCTTTAGGAAAAGAGTGGTGGTACAGGGAGCTTTACAGTGAATCCTGTGGCATTCAGAAGGGGCTGTTGCCTGATGTCACTTTAATTGAACAATAATAACTAAGTTCTGTTATGCCTACTGAAACATGAATTTTAAGTAGGAAAAACTTTCTTATCAGTCCCATAACTAATGCATTTAAAAACATCTTTCTGATACTACAGTTATCAGTATAATTGTGTTTGAGTTGCAATTAGGGACAATTCTCTCTTAATCAAAAGCTTTTCCTGGTCACTGAGTATTAGCTTCAGTACAGGTGCTGAGTTGTGTGTGTCAGACAGTATCTGTGTGTCACACAAGGATCAGCTGGGCAGGAGAAAAGGGATTTTTCAACAGGATCTGGCTGTTTTCTTAGTAATGGAGAAATACCAATTTTAATGCATTTCCTATATGGACTAAGGGTAGCTGCTTCTCTGAAGACCCTGACTGTTACTGAGCAATTCTATTCTGTGACTAAGAGGGTTAAAGCTGATGTTACACTGAATCAGCTGGGTAAGGCTCAGTTTAGAGAGGCTGACCTGTACAAAGGGTAGGCAAGGCTCTTTTACTCTCTATTGATCAGCAGTCACTGTGTCAAATCCAGCAGAGTGATGAAGGTGGGGGTAGTGTTGGACCAAATGGATGGTGTGGAGACATACATGTACATTTAGTGATGTGGAGTTACAACTGTTGGATGGGTGGCTTCCCAGGGAGCTTGTTTTTCTACTATTTAATGTTCTACAATTTATTTAGTGATTGGTTGTGTCATTTTTAAGTTGTAATCCTTGCAAACACTTTTCTTATTGTTCCTGCTGTGCACAGTTAAGTGGTTTTAAATCTAAAACTGTGTACTGTGTCTTGTTTTGCACTTCCCAAAACCCACCTGAGGGTTTCTGTGGGAGTGTAGGAAGGTCAAGGTGATGTGAATGAGAAATGACCCAGGTCTTTGGAGTTTCACAGTGTCAGAAACATGCACAAAGACAGGTCACAGGATTTATGCAACAAGAAGGGGAATATTTAGCTTAAAGATTGCCCAGACATAAAATACCTTCCCAAATTTCTAATTAAGTACCCTCAATTCTCATGTAGATAGAAAAATACATGCAATTTGTTTTACTGAATGTTGAATGGGACTCTGGACCACTAACTCACTGTCTTATTGTGGTTTAATCAACAGAGGAGAATAGCCAATATCTGCAAAAAGATTCACTGCTGGAAGCACTAAACATGGTCTTGCATGTCTGCTTCCCCTGAGTTTAACCCTAAGCCCTGTCCTCAACCCCCTCCATGGAGACAATAATATGTTCTGCACCAAAAAACCTGACTATATGATCTGTATTGTTTGTGATAGTTATATAAAAAAATTGGAAGTGTTAATTCCAGCAGTGCCAAAATATGTGCTCCTTATTTTCCTCATTCCCAATATTCCAGATTTGTACCCCACTCCAGTGGTACACAGCGAGCAGGAGGCAGAGTTTTCTGCACAGTTTTTACTCTACAGACTTTGCTGATGCCATTCTTGTAAGAGTGTGACTGGGTCAGCTCCCTGCACTTCCATCATCAACAGAGAACTACTGAGTCCCAAGAGTGGGAAAAAGGAAATGGGATGTGTCTGAGTTACTGCCTTCCTTGATTGCTCTGCTGTGGGGATTGCCTTTGCCATCCCAGCAGAGTCTGGGTTCCTTTCAGGAAGTGGGTTGACACACTTGCAATGTGTCCCACCCCAATGGCCATAATTAATTGCAGGGAAATGTCAAAACAAAAGCTTGGTGTTATTTGCTACATTTACTCTGTATCCTGTAGCTATTAGGTCTCAATAAACACTTTCTGAACAGCTTTCAAGGGAATTGCTGGCATTCATAAGGTTCTAAGATCAGTATTAGTGTGTGCAGGAGCGCTGATAGCAGCCAGGCTTGGTGGCTCCTCAGGGTTGGTCACACACCAGCACATCCCATTTGGTTGTCATCGACCATCAGGGGTGAGAAATGCATGACAGCAGCCTCCTGTGACTCAATGAGCTTGGCCTGTTTTCAGAAAAAGTGTGGAAAAGGAAACAAGAGGAAAATATCCCCTGATGCCCCAAAAGAGGTAATCTGACACCTGGACTGGTTGAATTTGGAATTTTGGATTTTTCTAGGCCACTTCTGTAAGTGTTTTAAGGAAGAATCCTGCAGTCCTTGTGAATAGGATTGGGCCAGTACATCTTCTTGGCTTCCCAGGGGCAGATGCCATCAGGCCACTGCAACTAAGATTATCAAGTAGTACCATTCTTCTGTGTATCATCTGAGCTAAACCCCATCCCTCCTCTGCACCGGTGCAGAGATTGCATCCTGGGGCAGAAATGAAGAGCGGCATTGCCAAGGATGGTCATCTCTGTAATTCCCTGGGTTTGGGGCCTTGCAGCCCTTTTATTCCAAGTGAACAGCAAGGGGAGACCTGAGTGTGGCCAAACAGAAGCAGAGAACACACAGAGAGGGAAAGGAGAAAAACATGAATGAGCACCAGGAGCAACTGAGATCCCACAGTTTGCTCCAGGAGAGGAGCAGCCAACAGGGAGACCTCAAAGCTTGAGCTGTCCACCAAACAGCAGGGAAGCTGATTTATGCAATAGGATTTTGGCAGGGCTGAGGATGGGGATTACCCAAAATTTCTCCAGCCTCTAGATCACCACTGCATAGTTTCCTTCTTCCTCTTGCAGTTGCTGTGCAGGGTTCTGGCAGTTTCTCCTCTTGGCAGCTCTCACCACAGCTTGATGTGTTGTAAATGGATAGGCTCTGTGGCATTTCTGAAGGGGAAAAATTTTTGACCCCAGAAAGGCTAAATTGCCCTTTAAAGGACACCATATATTCCACAAATGTGGAGTGACATTTGCAAAAGGAATAATGTTTAAAGTGTTTTTTGCCTTCCCAAGCCATGAGTCCCCAGCAAAGGAACCACTCTGCAGCACATGTGGCTGCTGTGAGGCTGCACCAGGGCTGCCTTGTGCTGGGCATTTAGCCTCAGAACACTCCTTTAGGAGTCTTTTAGCTGCATGGAAATGCCCAGGAACTTCTCCTTGCCCATGCTGCTCCTCTTGGGGTTTGGTACTTTAGTTAGGTGGCTTTTAATCATCAGGTGTCAAAGCTGAGCCCCAACAAGGCAGATCCAAAGGGCTCCAAGCAAACCTCAGCGCTGCTCCTCAGCCCCTGTCCTGTCCCACCTCAACAGCACTCTTGAGGATAATTTCCCTGCCAGTTGTTATAATTAGATGCATATTAGGACTAAATTAGGAGTGAGCCTGCTGGATGTCTCAGACCCCAATAAACACATGTGAAAAGATGCCTCAGCCCCACCATGTGCATGAATCAGGCAGTCCTGGAGTTGCTCTGTAACTTGCTCAGTGCATGTTTTATCTCATGTCTCTGGGAGCTACTGTGGAATGGAATCACAGAATCACAGAATCACCAGGTTGGAAGAGACCCTCAAGATCCCTTCTGAGTCCAACCCATGCCCTAACACCACCTCAGCTAAACCATGACACTGAGTGCCACATCCAGTCTTTCTTTAAACACACCCAGGGATGGTGACTCCACCACCTCCCTCGGCAAACGATTCCAGAACTTTACCACTCTTTCAGTAAAAAACCTTTTCCTAACATCCAACCTAAATTTCCCTTTGTGCAGCTTAGGGCTGTGTCCTCTTGTTCTGTCAGTTGCTGCCTGGAAAAAGAGACCAACCCCCAGCTGGATACAGCCACCTTTCAGGGACTTGTAGAGAGTCATAAGGTCACCTCTGCATTTTCTTTTCTCCAGGCTAAACCACCCTAGCTCCCTCAGTTGTTCCTCATGGGGCTTGTGTTCCAAGTTCCCCACCAGCCCTGTTGCCCTCCTTTGGATGCATTCAAGTGTCTCAAGGTCCTTCCTGATCTGAGGGGCCCAGAACTGGACACAGCACTCGAGGTGCAGCCTCACCAGTGCCAAGCACAGGGGAAGAATGACTTCCCTGATCCTGCTGGCCACACTATTCCTGATACAAGTGGAGAGGCTGCTGAGGCTCTAGAGTGCATCTGAGTGTCTTGAAATACTCAACCTAAAGGGAAATGTGTTCCTCTCTCAGTCGAAAACTCAGAGGGCTTCTTCCATCTCTTGTCATGATCCTTCCCAGACCCTGGGGGCTGAGTGTGAGTGTGGATCATTTGTCAAGCAGAGAAATTATGCTCTTCCTTCCCAACAATGGGGGTGTGGTGACTGCATCCATGGCCACCATGGGCAGGTAATGTGCCATGGTGTGTGACCAGCTTGCACAGCTGTCCATGGGCAGGGACTGACACCAGACCAGAGAGCTGGTGCTTCACAGCCTCTCCAAGTGGAAATGAAAACCCAGGGAATAATTCAGCCTGGCTCACATCACAAGATGTTCATTGGCACAAGCCTGAGAACAGGGACAGAAAACATGGGAGAAGTGCAGGGTGTAAACATGAAGCACAGAAAACTTGATGGAGAAGTAATTGCAGAAATGAAAGAGGACTTGATCTCCTTCTCTTCCAGCCTGGAGAGCTGCAGCTCACCCAGTGCTTTACCCCAAAGAAGGTGGTGCTGCATGTGGGAGGATCAGAGATATTTATTTCTCCCATTCTGGTGGGATGTTTTTGTTATGAGGCAGTGGGGGAGAAATCATAGTGAAAAATTTTCTGAAGAAATAAATGAGAGTGAAGGAATTGCTGCAGGTTCTAGTGCTGTTATAAATGACCTGAAAGAGCAAATTCCTGTTGGTCCAGTAAAGCAGCTTAAAACCACCATCATCAGAGACTGGGCATGAGAAACTGAGACAGCTTTGGTTTGTTAATGATTTTCTCAACTGGTTTTCATGCTCTGTTGAGCTGACAGTGATTTTAGAAGATGTGCAGCCCTGACTGATCAGTACTGATTAATCTTGTACTACAGAGAGCACCGAGACCTGGAAGCTGTGAAATTTCTCTGGTTGGTTGTTGGGAAGGAGGAAAGCAGTGACAAGCCTGATTGAATGTCTGAGACTTTTTAATTTGCCATTTTCTGCTTCCTTATAGTCACTGTCCTGGTGCTTTCTGGCACATCCTGGCTTTGTGCACAGCTTTGAGGCATTCTGAATGGGGGGAAAAGGACTGTGTCCATGAAGCAGTAGAAACAGCAAGGTATTTTCAAGCAGGTACCTGTAAATTCAGATAGTAATAAATCCCATAAGACCACCACTGATTTGGTGGAAACTGAAATGGAGGTGGACTGAGCAGAGTGCAGCATCCTGCCTCTACAGCCCTTTGCAGGCTTAAAGAAGATGTAGACTCTGCCCTCATGATGAGTTGTCCAAGAATGCAAATTCTCTGAGTAATTTATTTTCAAAGAAGTTATTTTTGCCTGAAGGGCAGGTTAGACATGTAAAAATACAGTATGTTCTCGAGGCACAGATTTCCAGATCAACGCTGCAAATGAATCTGCCCACTGACTCTTCTTCCCAGTCCTGCTCCGGCAGCTCTGTGTGTCTCATCACAAAATTTGGACAAAAATATCTGTATTACTATAAATGACTGAATTACTCAGCACTGACGTGCTGTTGTCAACAATGTGGTGGGTGAGAGCAGCAGGGCCAAGCCTCCCTTTTGATGGGCTGCTTTAGAAACCATGCAGGTTTTTAGGCAGGGAGATCTCCAGTCTGGGAGTAGTCCATGTGGTTCTGGTCCTTGTTGCTGCTTGTGGGTGCAGTTGTTTGTCCCCCAGACACAGCAATGGTAGAAAGACTTAATTTTTTGCTGTCTGAAGTACACTTTCCTTTAATTCTGCAACTATTCAAATAGTGTTATTTGAAAAGCAGGATAAATGTTGTTCCTGAAGAAAAGAAATTAAAAACAAATCTTGGGATTGGATCTGAGCAAAAATGTGAAATGCAAGTATGGGGAGGAGTTCATTGAAGTGGAAAAGGAGAAACTGAGATAGAAGGAAGCTGGACACTGACTGCAATTGAAAGAGGGTGTAGATCCTGCCTGTTTCTGATGGTTTATGATATTTATGTATTTATCAGAATTTCCTTTTTCCATCCTCCACTTCTGTTATCTTCAGGTAACATGTAATTTCTGATATGTATGTAAGGCTGGATCAATATCTCTGTCACTTCTGATATAAATAAATATCTGATTCATTTTTGAGGCTGAAATAAAATAATGTAGATAAGACTTTCATATGTGACACCTCAGTTTAATGAACACAGTCTGGAATGCCTTCATGATGGAGGCTGGAGGGTCACAGCCTACATACTAAAAATCACTGGAATCACTCATTTCCATGCATCCTCTCTCATCCTTATTACACCAGCTGGGAGTAGTGTAGAGATAATTTTTTCTCTGCTTTCCCTGTGCTTTCCAAGGGTTCTCACTTCAAAAGAATATCTGCATGAGAAGCTGTTATCCTAGACTGACTTTCTACTTATTTGAATGTGCTAAGCTAGACCACAATTTATTTACACTCCCATGCATCTGTATTACAAATCCTGTTGCCAGACTTTAAAAGCAAATTTCAAGCCCAGGTCTGTTTTCATGGCCTAAAATTGCACTTGACAGTAGCATTTAGGTAGGTGGGTACTTTTGTTTAATTAGAAATCAATGTTTTGGACTATTGACTCCTTGCTCAAAGTTTCAGTGAATTGCCCAAGAGCGCAATTTCAAAGATGTTGTTAAGGCAGTTTGTTTGTCAGGTTTAGTGGATCAGCAAATCCAAGGAATTACCAAGATTCAGCTGTTTTCTACTTTCACCTCTATTCTTGTCCAACCTAAAAGCAGTTCAAGGACTTAAAAGTGCTCGTAATGCTGAGATGGAATGCCTTGAAATTGTGTCAGCCATTTGATTGTCATTCCAGAGTCACACTGACACGTGGAGGCTTCGCTCTCGGGAGATGAAGGGTTGCTCTGTGAGATATCGTGGTGCAGCTGGCAGGCTTGGCTCAGGGGCCTGAACTCTCCCTGCTGGAAAGGTCACCCAGCCTGACTTGGTTTAAGGACAGACCCCAGCGCTTGCACCGGAGAGTTCCCATCCTGTCCTTTTTCTGCTCCTCCTTTGATAAAGCTGGGCCAATTTAGCTGCAGGAGGAGTAATGGGATTAGTTGACATTAATTAATAGCATCCTGTTGTTTCTTCCGAGTTTTTTCCAGGCACTGGAAAACAGCTGCTTCCCAGTGCTCTGTTCCCTGTGGGGTAACAAGGACCCTTTTGACACACTTGGAGCTACAGTGTCCGGATTGTTTAACAGATCCTGCCCATCTGGCCCTGTGCTTTTATTTCAGTCAGAGCAAGAATGATGGTAGTGAATCCAGGATCCCTGTGACAATCCTGCCTCTCCTGCAGGGCGATGATCCTGGAGAGGAACAGATGATTTGTGACATTTTCACTGCTTGTATAGAGTATAATTAGAGATAATAAACAAGAACAGGGCAATAAATCAATTTAAGAAATACAGATGAGGCAAAAATGAGATGGCAAGTCAAACAGAGATATGAAGGAGATAGAAAGCTTGCAATGGCAGGGTTCTTGATGCAGCAGTCACAAAAAATTTGGGTAGGTGTTCAGAGGTGAGGGTTGCACCAGTCTCAGTAGGAGAAGGACTGAGTTGAAAGGATAAGAAGCTGGAATAAGGGACATAATTGCATTACTGAATTTAGGGATAGTTAACATCCAGGGATCAATCAGTATGAGGATGATAATGTTCATCAGGGACCTGGGTGGTGAGGTGAGCCTGCAGCACAACATGCTGGGTCCTGACTCCCAGTGAGTCAGTCACCCCAGGACTTGGGGTTGTGGTGGATATAATCTGGAAAATGATCCAGAAATGTGCTGGAACTCTCTATAGGTGAACCACATACTGGGCTACATCAGGAGGAATGGAGCAATCCAGTCTCGGGAGTTATTATCCCCCTCCACCTTGGCCTTGTGGGGCTGCATCTGGAAAAAGGTATCCAATGTCTGGTTTCCCCCCATCAGAAGGACAGAAGGATGCAGGGAAGCTGAAGAGGGTTTTCCTGGAGGACTGTCAAAATGTCTTTTGTGACCTACAGCAGATGTTTCGAGATCTGTGAGGAGAGGCTGAGGAAACTAACAGGGATTTTTGTCCAGCAGAGAGAAGACTAAGGTGCAATTTAATGGCAACTTAAAACTACCTGAAGGGCAGTTTCAAAGGTGATAGAGCCAAACTCTTCTTAGTCACAGAGAGTAAAAGAAGGTGGAAAAGGCAAGAGTTTGTGGGTGAAGAGGATCAGATTCAGTTAGCAAAAACTCCCTCAAGAGGTTGGTGTGGTACTGGCACAAGTGCCTAGAGAGGCTGTGCTCCATCCTCAGAGATTTTCAAAAGTCTTCTAATCAAAGCCATGGCTGACCTGGTCGTGGTTGATACCAGGCCTGTTTTGAGTGGGACATGAAAGAAGAGGCCTCCAGACATCCTTTCCAACCAACATTTCTGTGATGCTCAGTTGTTCAGTTACAAAGAAAGCTGAAGTTGCAAATATTTTGGCTGTACATCCTTTCCCACCCAATTGTCAACGCAGGCACAAAATTGTTCTTGTTTTGATGAATATTCACGAGCAGGGTGACTTCTTGATAGAGACAGCTGTGTGTGCTTGTACAGCTGATTTGGAGAAGGGGACCACTGTGAAGCCCAAGGCCAACACCAATACATTTATTGGGGCAACAAAGGCAGAAAGGTGTGCGTGTTTCCTACAACAGGCACCCAGGCTGCCCTCTGGCTGTTTCATACAGGGTGTTTAGCATCACCCTGAGAGTCCTGGGCAGTTTTTAATGTCCCCTGAGCTGAGCAGTGTCTGGGCACCCCCAGCTGCTGCCCCACTTCAGGGAGTGTTGTTTTCCCAGCCCCAGGAATTGCAGTGGGACTCAGTTTGTATCAGCTATCTGTCACTATAGCAACTCCTCACTTAACCAGTCCCCGCACTAAAAATAGATCACCTTGATCTCAAGGAAAGAAAACCGAAGGAAATCAAAAGGGGCAGTGACAGTGAGAGCTGTAGAGTCAGGTATTGACTGAAGTCTGGAGCATTTGAAACTTCTTAGGAAAAATCTGTCACATAAAACAAATATTTCAGAGGAATCTATTTATCCAAAAACCCCTCTGTGCCACTGGGTTTGAAGCTTTCACAAAGCACATGCATGACTTTTTACCCGAGTTTGCAACTATCACACAGCCCATGGGATGTGAAACCCTGGGGGATGTTGTTTAGCTGGTTAAAACATGTAAGGGGTCTTATCTTCCCAATAAGCAGATCTGCAGCTCTGTCACTAGAGCTGATAGCCTCCTGTGCTCTTGTATATGAGTTATCAAAATCCCTACTTGTTTATGAAATTGTTGCTGGTGTCTGCAGAAATCTGTGAGGGACCCAAACCTGAAAAAAGCTAAATCCTGTTGGTGAAGTTGTCACTATCTCACGTTGCAGTTAAGAGGAGTTGAGTGTTTTGGCACCTGATAGGGACAGGGCCCTCTTTAAGGGACGTGCAAATGATACTTGATCTTATTTTTCCTCCAAACCCAGCGAGTGCTTACATCTTATCCTGGTGAAGATAAGGCAAAAAGTGTGAAGGTAAAATAGCAACAAGATTACAAGCTTGTTAAAGAACTACAGAATTAGCTGAAAATGCCTTTGATGGAAAAATAACAGAATTTGCATAAAGACAGCTCATAAATCACAGGCAGCACATCTGATGCTCAGGAAAGGGTTAATTTAGCTTCTAGAGATGACTGGAATTAGCATCATGTATTCAGCATTATCAGTCAGCAAGAGTTTGCTCTTGATAAAAGGCCAGATTATTTTAATGACCTTTTAGGGCTGAGAATTTGCAGACATAGCTGATACTGAAACGTGTAGGCACCTAACTGTCCCTACCCTGTATATACTGATTCTTGTTTTATTTAGTATTATAAATTGTATCTTTTTAATTTAGTTAATCTTCCAAGAGCTAAGATAAAAAGCTTTCAATGCTGACATACACCTGTGCAGGAGGGGAGGGTGAGAGCACCAATCACCATTCCCTCCATCCTTTTCAAGTTTACAGCATATTATTTGAAGGCAAAAATGTTGCATTGGTTCCTACTATATTTTTTGACCTCACTTGAAATCCACTGCCTTTACACTGTCTGGGGATCAGACCCACATTCCTCACCTCTTTCTTCAGCAGATGATCTTTTTAATCTGCTTTGGAGCTGTGAAGGAAGTGCACTCCAAAGTTATTTGATATCCTAAGTGTATTCCCAAACAGCAGACATGGAGGTGTGAAAATAGAAATGTAGGTTTTGCAAACAAGAAAATCATGCATTAAAAAGGTCCTGTGATGCTAAGCCCATAAGCCCACCCCAGGCTTGACTCCAGCCCTCTGTCACTGCATTTTGGGGAGCAAAAGCTTCATCGTTTGGATGAATATCTCTAACACACAGATGTTAATGAGGAGGAGATGAGAACAAATGAACTCTACTAATCACTCAAAGACTTGTACAGGCACAGTCAACAAGTCTTCTGGAGATGCTGGTTGCCATCCCTCGAGGTGACACTGCTTGCCAAAAGGTAGAAGTCCCCCCGAATTTCAGGAGTTAGTGCCAATAAATGCCCTGCCTAGTGCTTTTAATCCCAGCTCCAGCCTGGCAGCAGATTTGGCACAGTTACAAAATTAACTGTAGGAAAGAGCAGGGTACCCAGTACCAGTATTCTCCTCAAATGATGTTTTTGTGGCAGTAAACTGTTTTTTACCTCACTTTGCAGCCAAGATGATTAGAAGTACTTCTTCTGCCTCTAAAGAGGCTTCTGCTTCCGCTGAGATGCAGAAAACCTCCTCTTCATACCCCAGAGCAGGTGACAACTTTCTCCTGCTGTCAGATTTTGGTTTAGTTTCTTCCTTTCTAATAGGATTTTTCTAAGAGTTTTCCTTTCTATCAGCCAGGTCCTTGTTTAAAATTTTATGGAGATCCTTCCTGGCAGCGGTAATAGGAAAACTAGAGACTATGTGAAATCTGTTTGAACTTAAAACCAAGGGCTGTAAAACAAGGGTCTTACTGTAAATCATTGCAATTTTTTCTCAAAATAAACACCTGTCTAATACAGAGCACAAAGTAAAGCAACAAGATACACATACAAGAAATCCCAGCAGCATAAAATAGCCTTGAGATCTAGGAGATGAATACAGAAAAACTGTAAAATACTCAAGACTAACAAAACTAATCCTAACTGAGGTGACTTGTAGAGAAATGATGATATTATGGAAGTGAAGTCCCAGCTGAAATGAAAGCCTGAAAAATAATGACTGAGCAGCACTCTTCAATATTTAATTACAAAACTCTCTGGGAGATCAAGAGATGCTGCTTCTCTGTTGGGGGGAGCTGGTGAGAGCTGGTGGGTGGTCAGGACCTGAAATGGTGCACCTGGTGTTTGCTCTCAGCCAAAAATTAGATCTGTGAGGCTCGTACATGAAGGGGAAAGTCAGCCTAAACTAGAAAAGAATTAGACTGAAGAAATCATACTAGTGGAGGTTTTTTCCTCCGTGTGGGGATGGGGAATAGCCTCAGTCTTGCTGCAGCTGCCAAGGTGGGTTTGTGTCCCTGCCTCATCCCTGCGTGACCATAAAGACCTGAGTGTGCCTCTGCTGCAGCTCTGCTGTGCAAGTGACTCCACAGAAGACCACTGTAAGTTATCTAATTGCCAATTTAAAGGAGAGTAGCGGCTTCCTAACTGCCTGCTAATGGAGTTCATAATTCACCTTGCTTCCCAGGCAAGCCTTGCAGCTGTGCTGACACGGCGTGTCCGAGTGCTGTGCGTAAAGGTGACTTGGAGCCATCCTCTCTGCATTGCAGGCAGGACAATTCCAGCTTGCTTTTTCCTCCCCAGCTTCTTTCCTAATAAGACTCGGGAATCCACCAGGTCTGATCCTCTCACTGCTGTTGCAATATCTTATAACCATGAACAGACCACGTAAGCTTGAGCTTGACTCCTCACACTTCTGAAAACAGCAACCTGAGCCCCTCATCCTAGATTCCAAAATGAACACAAAAAGGAGGATTTGACTTCAAAAGGCATTAAATACTCTGCAACAGTTGGTGCTTCTGAAAGTCAAATTTAATGCCTAATGTCTTTTTAACCCTTCTTTTAAGACCTAGTCACAGACCCTTGTCTGATTGGAGCAGCACATATCAGCACACTTAGATTAAATGTTTTGGCTAATAACATGAGGAACTCCTTGTCATTGCATTATTTGTTCAGCTGTAGATCATGGAGTATCTCTAAAAGATGGGCAGCATTAGTATCATTTCACAAATGGTAAAGTTTAGGCTGTAGAAAAGAAGGTGTTTTACCATAACCACCGTGTGGATGGCACTAGGATAAAGGCATGTCCGCCTTGGGTGTGAGGTTACATTACTATTTTTATTGCTTTGAAACTTATTTTTGGTTAGAGCACAAGAACAAGTGTACCAGGTCAGGCCAATTATCCATCCAGTTCAGTCTCTTTTTGTGCCAATTGCCACTGACACAGGTAGTGTAAGAAAAGGACAGGAACAGAAAGGACATGTTTCCCACTATACTTTCCCAGCCTCCAGCATTTTGTGGCTCACATCCTAAGCTGAATGTTTAGTAGGCTTTAAATAGTTTCTTTCCAGGATCTTGTCTGATTTCATTTCAAAATCAAACTTCTATCACCGACAATGACACCTGTTCTGCTGTTTGAGAAGTATTTATTTGTATTTGCTTTGAGCTTCCCGCCAGATAATTTCATCTGGTGCTCCTTCCCTGTTTGCTATCTCCATTCCATTCCTGATTTTACAGGCTTCTGTCATATTCTTTCCTTGTAGTCATATTTTCCTAAACTGAAGAGTCACTCTGTACCTTTGATCAGCCTTATCAGCCTTTTCTGCATCTTCTCTGGTTTTATTGAGTCCTCTTTGAGGTTGCTCAGTAGAAACCCAAAGTCATCTATTGCAGTGTATAACTCCAGCTCACTCTGCACCTCTATATCGTGAAGCTGCCTTTGAGCACAGCCCAGAAGTGACCAGTTAGACAGGAGAAGGCCACCACTGATGCCAGGGGCCTCACCTGTAGAGCTTGACACAAAAGGAGGTTATTTTTATTCTGCAGCCCATGCGTTTACCCCTGTAGATTGTCTGCTCTGGTATGCAACCCTTGGCCACCCAAGTCACCACTTACCTGAAAAGAAGTGAGCTTGACCTTTGTGGTGTATTTTTCTCCTACACTGATGAACAAGAAATGGGTACAGTTGCGAGGTGGGACATGTAAGGGGAAAAGTATTTCTTGGCTCACTGATAGGATTAGCAAAGTAGCTTTGTAAGACCTGTAATAAGGATGGTCAAAAATAGTTCCCTGTCTAGCAGATGGGAAAATGATAAACCTGAAAAGTTTTATTATGTGATTTATCTATCTGGAAGATTTAACTCAATAGCTGGAAAGCTTTTTGCAAAGAAAAGGCAGAGATCAGACTGCCTTGAAGACAAATTCAACTGTGCATACAACTGTGCCTATAGTAAAATAATTCTCTGAAAAGTGGAGTTGTATATTTATTATTTCCTTGGCTTGTGTCTGACTATCTAATCAGTCTCTGTACATGTCAGCAGCACATCCATAATAAGAAAGTGCTGTGTGGATTGTGTGAACTGGAATTAGAAATGTGATAATCAGCCAAACCGTTGGAGGCAATGTAAAGGCTGCCTGGCATTTGCATTCTAGCTGAGGAGAAAAACCTTATATGTGCAAATGAGTTGTTGGGGTTTTTTTCCTTCCTGGTATGTTATAACCAAATTTCTCCTGGAGCAGCACTTCCCTGACAGCAGGCCAGCTCACACTGGAGTGCCTCCATGCCTGGTTAGACCTGTTCCAGCCTGGTGGTGACAGCTGTGCTATTACTCATATGGGAGGTGATGTGACAGATAGAGGCACAGAGATGTACATATGCCATGGAAAAAATTTCTGATATATAGGTGGGCCCACAGTTTCATCATAAGGAGACCACAATTAGGATCAGAAAATCTATTTTCCCATCTGTACAATTCTGATAATCCATCCCATCAAGATGTTCTGAAAGTAACTAAGAATTACAAAAGAACCCTCACTTTGTGATCCTCGTGGTGCCTCAATAACCTAAATTGTTATTGATCCTGAAGCAAGCACTCTGCCAGTTACTTGGTTATCCTTCAGCCTCAGGATTTTCTGTCCAAATCCTCCTTGGCTCCTTTCTTCCCCTATTTGGATTCACATCACTGTTACAAGGTTATCAAGGTATAAAGGGAGACTGTAAGCAAAAGCCTGATGTTGCAGGGGGAAGGTGTGAAGTGCTGAGCAGGTAAAAGCAAGGTTAGAAGTGATGAGTTGGACAAGTTCAGCAAAGTCTGATCCAAAATTCAATAGCAGCTCTGTATGGCTACCACACCTTCCCTGGGTGCAGGAGGGGAAGTGTGGGTGAGCCCCTGGTGTGTTGCTGTTCAGTCCCTGTGTTCAGCCCTACCCATACCCAGTGTCCCTGCTTGTCATGGTAAGAAAATGAGACAGAAATGGGTGAGACTTGAAAGGTTTAAAGGTTTTTGTGACAAGAGCTTTCCTGGCATACACCCCAGGGCAGATATCATTTATCAAACTATTCTTTAATGTATATACGTTTAAGCCATTCCTGGAAAGAATTTATCTATATTTATAAAATGTCGAATTTTACATTGCTCTATGCATAAACATCCTCCTCCCAAAAGCTGCTAATCAGCTAAATGGAAATGAGAGATGTTTTGCATGTTTTAATGGTTTGGATAACTAAAAGATAGATGAGGTTCTGTCCCTGGTTGGGTTACATGACCCAACACAATCACCCTCCTGCCATGAAGAGCTGGATATTTAAGTTCTCAAGGGAACAGCTTGAGAGAGGCAGACAGAACAAACCCTCTTTATGCAGTTCCAAAGGCATTACAGCACATGTCTGTATCCCTTTTTCAGTTTCTGAAATATCTGAAATTCAGGCTCATTATCCCAGCCCGAACCTAGTCCCTGCTCACGTTGATGTTGTGTTTAGTGGCAGGTGCCAGAGCTCATCCCAGCCCCAGTGGCGTCTGGAAACACAGGAAATAGGAAGGGAACTTTAAGCCTGCAATCTAGGAGGCAGTCTGAAGAGCTCATAGCTAAGACACTGTTCACTGATGATTGGAAACAGGAACTCACATGGAGTTCTTGGATTTATTCCATTGTCTAGTGGCAAAAGGAACATTTCAGGACAGAGGAAGCTGATTATGTTCTGTGCAATAATATCCTTCATCAAAGACACTGAGGTGTCTTTCTGGTTAAACAGAAATATGAGCTGACAAAGGTAATTATACACTTGAAAAGTAGCAAATCTCAGCTCTGTGTTCCTTACTCAGGCTTTGTGAAGGATGTGAGAACAAAATATAGCTGAGTTGTATTCAAATGCAATATTTTGCAGGAAAGTAATTCGATGATGCAGATCGATTCCCCCCTTGCACTCAGTCTCCTACAGCTCTTTTCAGCCTTGAGAAAAGACTTGACAGAAGAAATCTGACCCATTCAATTCTCAAATCCCTTAGGTGAGGTTGTTCAGGAAAATGTGTTGTCATAAGAAGAGGAATTAATGTAGCAGATGAAAATCAGAGCTGTGTTCACTGCACTGGTAGGTTCAGTTTCACCCCAGCTGACTCCTACTCACATGCAGGAGGTTCTAACTTCGATTAAGGGATGCTCTAAAGCTGAGCCGCTTTGCTCAGGGGGGACTGTTTTGCTGACACTCGAACTGGAGCAGGGAGGGGCAGCTGAATTAGAGGGGCTGCTCTCGCTGCTGACACTGCTCAAGTCAGTAGGTCTCTTATTTTTTGCTCTCATTCACAGGGAAGAAATCAAATCTAGTAAGTCCTGGCTAACAATGGCAGACAGCTCCTACCGGAGAGGGCAAGGTGCACAAACAGAGTAAGAGGATAACAAGGGAATGTGAGGGACTGTGGCAGAATGGTGTCAATAATTGGAGAATTTGACAAAGACTAATTGTACATATTTGCAACATTTTCAGTGTTACTTACCCGAAACACATTTTGACTAAATATTTTCTTTCATGAGTCTTATTGTAGCAGTTCCAAAGAGTCTTTATGATCTATTTTCTCTCTGCCATAATGTATCATGGTCTGAGGTAGTAATAGAGGTTTCAGTCTTGATTCCCTGTTTTTTACAGGGAATTCTCAGCCACAGAAAGATTAAGGAAGTCCACCAGGATGGATTCAGTATCAAAACCAGAACCGAAATTTTAAATTTTTCTATTTCAAATTGCATTTCTCACACAAAGGGACCTTTCTGCTGGCTGGCTCACCTAGTTTGTGTGTAACAGGTGCTTCTATTTAAATCAGCATTCTTGGACTCCCATTTTCCTTGGGCTTGTATCTATCACATCACTCATTTAGTCCTGCTCGTTGCTTGTGAAGACTTTGGAGAGTAAACCAGACAAACTACATCTCCTTGGGTTACAAAGCAGGTAACTCAGGGCCTGGTTTGCTCAGGATGCCTTCAGCTGTATCAGTGCCTGTTTTCCATCTGCATATCCAAAGGCAGTGTTTTGTGCTCAGTTATCTCATCCATGTAACTATCCTCAGGTCTCCCATCACTATGTGTTTCCCATGGGCAGGTGCATTTGCAGAGATCTTTATTAATTTTTCCAACAGAAATAGTTTTATGAAAGGTAGGAGGACAAACACTGACTTTGTGCTGAGCAATGATTTAGTTATTAGTGAGTAAGAGCAAGCAGACAAATTCAGACAGAATGGGATTTTTGTTGGTACTATGTCCCTTTAAATGTGGGACTATATTTCAAGATTTGGGAAAACCAAATGGACACACACAAAATGATCCTTAATTTTGCAATTATGACAGATATTGCTGAGCACACAGAGAGGAAAACAGCATATTTTAATGCACTTTGTTGGCTCACTTGGAGGAAATCTGAAGGCCCGTGTGAGCGTGTCTGCCTCTGACATGCTGTGATGACATACAGCCACCTTGCAGGTGTACTGAGTAGGCTTTAATTTAGTTAAATCAGGTAACCCTGTGGCAGGAAACTGTCTGCATAAATACCCCGAGGTGCTGGCAGGCCTGGTGAGTGCATGGTTGCATTTTCACATTTCTTGGTTGTGGTATAGGCACGCTCTTTATTGCAGTCAGTGTGTTGTTTGCCCAGATTTTTTTGTATTGCGAAGTTTAAAAGGATGCTTGAGAAAATATTCTTCTGGGTTTCAGATGAAAATGAGATTGCCATTTCAAATTGGGGTGTCAATGCACAGACAGCTTAGACCAGAGAGAGGGGAAATGAAAGGTTTAGATTTTGTTGATCAGAGCTTGCTGAGTGATTTTGGTAAATCAGATAAAATTTTTCCCATTTAGGTGCTGGCAGTTCATTTCCTAAAGCCCTGTGGAAAAATGCCAGAACAGTTTTCAGTAGTGCAGTGGAATCTCTGAATCCAGTGAGTGCCCTTTGCCTTAGCTAAGGCACTTGGGCAATTATTTAAATAATTTCTATGGATTTGGGTGTCAGATCAAGTTTGCAGTTCTTGCCTTAAACTCTCTGTTTACCCAGCTGGCAAAAAATGGGAAGAGTGAGCTCCCTCCTGTGAGGCTGCATTTCATAACAGTGCTGAATGTGGAGGGAGAGCCTCATTTGGCAACAAGTTCACTACATTCACCAACCTTCCCTAATTCAATTTAGTGGAACTATCACCATCTGATGCACATTAATATAGGTTGGAGATTTGAAGATTCATTGATCTGAGACAAATATGAAATGATGCTTGATTCACTGTAAGGCTTTTGGAAAAGGAGCTTGTATTTACTGTCCCTTTGCTGCATTCCCAGTAAGTTTGAATCATCCTGCAGTCCTGGGAATGAGTCTGCAATTGCAGTATCCTCTGCTGTGGGTATTTCTGCAGGGAGAGGAAGCTATGCTGGAGCTCATGGACTTTATTTTACAAGTGCAGTCAGCGAGGGAGAAGCAGGACCTGCAGCCAAGAACCTAAATGTCAAAGGCATGCTGATGCTTCCAGAAAAGAGGTGTTGGTAGCACAAGTAGTAATGCAATGTCTTTATCAAACAGTGAAAAAAAAAACGGGAACAGGTTTTCTTCCCCAGAAAACAAGTTTCTGAGAGCTTTTTGAAAAGGAGGTGGAAGTGTCAAACTCCCAGAACAGGAAAGAAAGGAGCAGAAACTGTGAAAGTTGTTTGGCTTTTTGCTTTCTAAGTCCCTGTGTTTCATTCTAATGATTTAATGGGCTGTCGAAGGTACGTGGGTGAGTTCTTGGAAGCTAATCCACCTATAAAAATCTCAACTGGTCCTGTCAGTGCTCATTAGCTAACATAGAGTTTCCTTCATTTCAGCCTTTCTATCTCATGATAGAAGAGGTTTGCAGGTGGGGCCTCTGGGTAGGTTTCCTGTCCTGCCTTCATGAGCACATGCTGAGCATGACTCTTCCAAAAGCAGACTCAGTGTGAATCAAGCTCATGTGATGCTTGAACCTGAAATACATGAGCTATGGATCACAAACTTCTAGGGTTTCGAACTCCTGTGATTTTATTTTCTATATAAAATATATGTGACTAGGCTTTCCTGTTGTCATATGGTTTCAATACAAATATTTATGCCATGTTAGGCACAGAATTTTAGTTGTGAACAGGGAGTGGTAATGCACAAGAGTCTAAAGCAGTGTGGCTGTACACAAGTAACTGGTGACAGACCAGGGCTACACCATCTAATGATACAACCCATTGTGCTTTTCAGTGAGTTCTGTGTCCACATGGTTTTTAAAGCTGTAAGTAAATGCAGGTTTTCGTGGCATTAAAAATCACAGCAGAATTTCTGAGCTTAGCTTTTCAACACTGTGAAAGCTTTCTTACGTGAATAACTCACGGAGGGACTATTCATAGCAATAGCCACTTCTCCCAGCCCTAAGGATTTCTATTTTATTTTGCATAAACCTTGCCATACAGACAGGACAGGGAGCATCTGTCCCACTAACATTATGGAATTCAGCTTTTTATAGGAGATAATATTGAAACATAGGCATGGGGGTGGATGAGTCGGAGGTGGCAATCGGCAGAGGGGCTTCAGGGCAGAAATGTATGGCTGCTTCTTACTCCAAGGTCATATTTGCCTGGGATGGCTGTTACAATTTTTTTCTTCTCAGATGATGTAATAGGAGCTGAATTTATCTTCCTGTTTAAAAAGCATCAAACTGTACTGTTCCTTCTACATAACCAGCAGAGTTACGTTAGATTGTTTTTCAACCCTTGTTAAAAACACAGGATTTGGCAGTCAGGCAGGCTGGGTTTCAGGATTTTCTGTGACTAAATTCCTGGTAGGGTTTGGAGTATTGGAGCCTGGCAGTTATCTCTAGCTGTCTGACAAACACTTGCCTGTCTTCAACTGTTCTCACAGGCAGCTTTTCTTGATTTCCGTGAGGGATTTTTTGGCAGCCACTTAGATCTAAGAATACATTATCAGTCTCCGTCCAGATCCCCATAACTTGTGAACCAGGCTGCACCCAGGCTATCTGGAGGGAGCAAGGGGGAGAATCTCTTCTGTGGGCTGTGGAGCAGCAGACATGATGCAGGGCTGTGGCAAGTGTTTTGATGGCTGTGGTTGTCTCTGCCCCTTTGTGAGAGCATCCTTAGCCCTTCATCAGCTTGGACCTGGCAAAGCCATAAAGTTGGTGGAAGGCAAAAAATGACTAACCAAGGCAAAGCTGCTTTTTGTGCTGAGAATATGAACACAAAGACCTTGCTGGGGAAGGGGAAGGTTTGAACTCATCCCTCTGCTCTCAACCATGCTTTGGCTTGTTTGGCCCATCTCTGCCCCATCTTTGCTGCTGCAGAGGCCAGCGATGTTTCTTGCAGAGCCTCTCTGTGTCCTGCCCTTCCTCAACTGCATTTACCTGGTTTTATGGAGACCTTTCACCTCTGTGTCCAACAGGTTTGGCCATGGCAAGAAAGTACATGCTAAGTTCTCAGCACAGAGCAAGAAGCGTAAAAACAGGAGGTTTAAAGCCAGGGTGTTTGGCCCAGCTGTGCCCCAAGCCCAGGTGTCTCTCTGTAGTGAGTGCTATAATATTTACCCACTGCAGCAAGGCTGCCAAGCCACGTGGCTTGGCAATCGGGCATGCAGGCGGATTATTCTTTGACATGTTTAGAGAGGCACACCTACCAGGCAGCATGTTTGCCCACATTTGAAAGAATCTTGATTTAAACAAGAGGGATTACAACATTCAGCATTCAGTCTCAGGCTGCCGGAGTGATTTCAATTAATTAAATGGCATCGGGACAAGTTTGGGAGTTGTGTAAGAACATAAATTGAATATAAAGGAGTCATGGAAAGGCATCTCAGCTCAGCTGTGAAATGAGTGACGCACCTTCACTGCCCTGTTCTGTTGTGCATTTGGTGCTCAGGATTTAAAGAAATATCATTTTATGTAGTGGCAATCAATTAGACAAATATTGCATTGATTTAAAAGTATTTCCACTGGTTTTGGGATTCCTCTTGCTGACTTATGATGGAGCTGAATTCATAGTCCTTCCACTGACACAGAAAATACCCTTCGTACTGGCTGGTGGGATTGTAACTGTTTTCTCATTTTCCACATTATTGCTGTATAAATGCTTCTAGTTTGGCTAATGAGGGAGTCAATTTCTCTTTGATATCATAGGTATTTCCATTTTAGTTTCTTTACCACACCTTATGAGACATCAGAAAGAATGGCTTGTTTTTCTTCTTTCTTTTTAGACATGCTTTATACTAAAGTCCTCAAAATTTCATTTTCTAGGATAGTTTTATGCATAGAAAATCTGAAATATGTTCAGCCTGGGTTTTTACATGGAATGGTTGCTCTAAACACCCAATTATGGTTTGGGTTTTTTTATGTGCTTATTCACGTGTGTACACATGAACAGATACAGGTACAGGCAGAAGTGGGTAACTGTAAATCTGGTAACAAATAAAATGTCACAGCCAAATCAAAATACAGTCCCTGACCATGACTGAAGTTATAACACACATTTTTATATGCATGGAAAAGACCAGCTATACTTAAGATGGGGAATAAAAACCCCAATTCTGAATACAGTAGTTTAAGTTCTTTTGAATTTTAAAGTATTGGGGAATAAAAGTGACAGAGGCTGTGCAAGTCAGATATGAGCAACTTGCTCTAGAAGTTACTCTAAGGCAGGAAGTGCATGAGCAGATATGTAGAGTTGTTAACTTGCTTAGAATCCAGGTAATGTTCACTGGAAGTCTCTCTATTGATTTTTATTGGGATTTAGATCAAGACTTTTGCTTGAGAGTGAAATGAGAGAAGGAATCAATCACAAACCATTTCCCCTCTTCTAAAATACAGCTTCACTAAGTAACAACAACAATTAAACAAATCAGCTTATTGTGGCTTGTTCCATCAGTTTTGAAGATGTGGAGCACACATTTCAGTGTTGCTAAGATGGTTTCATATTTTACATTTTCCCAGTATTGTTTGTATAAAAATCAAAGGCTTCTTAGATATTCATAGCATGATATAGCAAGTCATAAATCATCTCTGTGTTAGGTAAGAAATGTCCCCAGGATTCACAAAAAGGGAAGCAGAATCAGATGAAAAGAAAATTGTGGAGCTGGAATGCTCTTTAATTTCCCTTGGTTTTATATCCTATACCATTATTTCCGTTGAACATTTACAATTTTTTGTAATCATAACTCATAAATAATTGTTGGGTATATGATCATATTATGTACAATGAAAGTCTGATTCTTGCTTCATAAGTAGGTACAAACCAGGAGTAAGTTGAGATATTTCTTTTTCATATGTGTATATAAATGACAAAAGAAATCAGAAGTAATTTATGAAGCAGAATTACCAGTCTAAATTTATTGCAGCTTATTGAATCTGTGGTCTCTAATGTCCCTGGCTTCTGGAATCATGTTACTTTATAAAAGCCTTAATTTTTTTCTTTTCCTTAAAAAATGAAACAAAAATAAAAGTGGGGTTTTATTTTTTTGTTTGTCTCCTTGAAATGTATAGCCCCTCAGAGTAGAAAGAAATATTAGAAGGACTTAATGTCTCAAAAGGAGAAAATGCACATAGGAACCCTGGCATTTATAGGTTTAAATACCATGACACTTTGAGGGTTGAGCTGGTGATGTTTTGTGGCATTTGAAACCAGCCTTAATGATGAATACAGTACATGCACACAAATGTTGTGTTCATCACGGTAGGACCATATGCATTAAAATGTCTGTATAGTCCCAATGGGCTTTTGTTTGTTTAATCCTGGGACGTGGCAGTGAAAAACCAGGCAGCTAAACCAGAAGCTGACCCCATCATCAGAGCTGCATTACACAGGTTCCACATGCACAGCTTTAGGTACTGTTCTTTGAAAGTTTTGGCTCTTGGTCTGGGTTGTGCAACGCTCAAGCAAAGGTGGCTGAGCTGCCTGTGATGCCAACCAATGAATGAGTTAAAATTGGATCAGCTTGTGAAACATCTACGTCTAATCCAGTGTTTTGGTAGCTCTGCTGTGGCCATATCAAGTCCACTTAAACAACACAGCTATTGAAATGCTGGGTTATATTTACATTCGAGAGGGGAATGGTTTGTTGGTGTTGCTGTACCTAACTCAGAGTGTGAGATCCAGCATTTGTGCCAGGGGATCTGAAACACCCTGAGCAAAACAAGGTGTTTGGGAGCATGTTCAGCTTGGCTATGCTCTGGTGTAATGGCCAGCAGAAGCCACAGTTCTCAGAAGTGACAGTCTTCCCTTATGCATGGAGTAGATAGATAAACACAGCCTAAGAATCCGACCCTATATTAGTCACATTAACTTATTAATGTATAAACGACCCCTGTCAATCCCAGAGGGAATTTTTTTTAAGAACTATTTGACAAGGGCAGCAGCTCAGTTTGGAAATAGCAGAAAAACCCACTCTCAACTTCAGCAGAATGGCTGGGGAGGTTTTTAGGCCTGTTCACAGGAGGGAGGGTGGAGCCAGCATCCTCAGCCTGAAAGGATAAGGGCCACATTAGAGGCAAAGCATAAAGATCCCCTGGGACTAGGACTGGAGCAGGGGGAAATTAAAATAGCATATGTACTTTATTATTGAAATGTGTATGTATTACAGATGCTTATGTAAGAACAAAAGTTTCATGGCATTTCAATGAAATTCACTGGTTTCTGTGGGCAGCACAGACCTGTGCATTGCAGGCTTGTTCCCATGGGGTGATCTGGGAATCCCAGGTGTCACTGAAGCAAGGAGTGGTCAAATGAAAATCAATTTAATTATCCAAGTGGAATGAAATGTATAGAAGATGGAAAACAGATCAGATCTGAGAGCTGCCTAAAGCAAGACAGCTTGTCTTTAGGAAAAAGAAATAAATTCATGATTAGCCATGATTAGCCACGAGTATAGCTAGAGTCATCCCATGTGCTACCATCATGATAAGCATGTGCTTTTCCCGTGAATTTCTGTGGCACGTTCCGTTTTACACGTTATCTGCAAGCTGGCCTCTCACGAAGACAAACATTTGAGCAGCAGCCATCTCCATGGCACTGGAGGATCCGATTAGCAGCCCGAGTGCGGGCGGGGGCAGCTGAGTCAATGGCAGAGGCTGACCCCAGCAGCCTGCCAGGAGCAGGCAGCTCCGCGTTCCAGCTCGGCGCGGTGGGAACGGGGCCAGCCCAGCTGCCCAGGAAAAGTCATCAATTACTGCGTGACTCTGCCCAGGAACAGGGCTGGGCCGGGGCCTCTCGGCAAGGAAGGGAATGCACTGGTTTGTGCTTCTGCCCCCCATTCAAAGGGCAACTTCTAACCACGGGGAGCATGTAAATGCTGGGTTTGTAAACCGAGATGTGTAGGTTGTTATTTTGGTTTGCGTTTCGTTGCGGATAATGCTCTACATATTTGATGTAAATGGCACAATGGGTCTGACTCCAAAAGAAGTATAGCTGAAGGGATAAATTTCATCTCTGTTCTCAGGGGAGTAAGAGATGTTGCTCTGGTTAAGTCTGATGCACGCTAATTTCTGCAGAGCCCAGTGTATTCTGCTGCTGATGTCTTGCCTTTGTTGGGTTTTTTTTCACATGATTAATTAACCATACTTCCAAGCACCTGAGACTCCTTTGAAGTTGCAGTTTGATCAATTGATATGTGTTGTGCTACAGGTATAAACGACCTTAGTGCATTAAAACAACAATTTAAGTAGTACTGAAGCTGGAAAACTTTCCTAGGAAGAAGTTCTCCCTGCTGAAACATGACTCCATGTTCTTGCAAAATCTCCACCACCAAATGTTGGCTTTGGTCTTTAAATATGCCTGTTGTTCTAAGCAAATGTATTATCACTTTTAAGAGACAAAATATGCATTGCCACGCGTTTAATGCAGTTGTATTGGCAAATACAAATCTCTAGAGAGAAGAGAACTGCAGCCTGGAAGTGATCTATACAGTGATTAAGAATCTGCTGTAGAAGAGTTTATCCTGAGGGCTATTTGGTGGTTACTTTTTTCTCTGCAAAGTACTCAGTATTTGGAATGGAGTAGCTCTTCCGTGACAATGTTGCAAAGTTGAGTGGACATGTTTGTATTTGATGCCAGTTCTCCTGAGATGTGCAGAAATCTGGCTCTGTGCTTTTAGCTTCCTCTCCTTTGGCAAGGCCTGCTCGCACGTGGGTGGTGCCACCAGGGAGAGTGATGGTGTGAGCACATTGTGCTCCTGCTTCCTCTTCCTCAGCAGACCACGGGAGCAGGAGCACCATGAGTGCCAGGATGCAGAAGGGAAGGAAGCGATTTGTTATTAGAGTCTGGTAAACCCCACAGGAATACAGAAGGACATAGCAACGTCCGCATTTTTAGCAGGAATTGTCCCTGTAACCTTCATTTTCATTCCTGAGGGAATGAAATCCTGCAAGGACGGCACCTGGCTCCCAGCAAGGTCCCCATCTCTGCTAGTGATGTCATCAAAGACACACTTCTGCCCATGCAATTGCATGATTATTTCCAGCCTTAGTCCTGAATCTGAATCCTGTTCACCAGGTGCTTTAGTGCTTGGCTAAAGGTTTTAGACCTGCCTGAAAGGCAGAGCCCAGAGCTGAGTGAAGGAAGGATGAAGTGGCTGTGGATGACTGTGAATATCGAGGCATTTCCTGCACCCTTTGCTTCGTACATACTGGTGGCAGACAGCTTCCCTGTGTTCAGCACACATTTCTCCTTTCTTGCTTAATTTACTTGAGATAAATCCCCTGTGTCAGCCAAACCAAAGGGCTCCAAGTGTGAGAGAGGAAACCCAGCTCCACAGGGAAGGGGAGGAGGAGAGGAAGGCAGTCGAGGGAAAGGACTGAGCCTCTTTTCCTTGATCACATTGTGGCACGTGGCCGGGAATCACAGGGTTCCTGGCTGCGTGTGCTCCCATCTACAGCAACCGTCCACATGTCTGTCACACTCTGACACTGGATCTGCTGCAACTGTTGCTTCAGCAGCTGCTGGCACGGACTTATCATCAGGGGTGTTGGAAACAGAGCCAGAGCAAAATGTCACTAAAGCTCCAGCTCTGGAGTCTTGTTGGACACCAACAAGAGAAAAATGGAAAAGTATCCATATGGGATACATATATTCTTAAGTGCAGTGTTTGGGATACTTTCTTTTGGATTTTGATTGATTTCCAGTAACAACCAAAGAAATGAAACAAAACATAGTTAGTAAGGTGTTCTGTTGTTCTTGGATTTATTTCTACCTATTTTTGGATTTATTTCTACCTATTTCTTGCACTCTGCTGTAGTACAAAGGTGTGCAGGGCTGGGAGCCCTGTCACTGCTGGTGGGACACAGGGCATGGGCAGCAAGGCCAGAGATTTGTGCTGTCGTGTCTCAGCGATGACAGAGTTACTGAATTATGTCCTTTGGGGATCCTCTTTCCTTTTGCATGTTGGTGAGGGACTCTCAGATTTGGGCCTTGTTTACCTTGGCCCTTTCAGTGGCGGGGCCCACTCTGGTTGATACCAGTTTGTTTCTGCAGCTCTCGCCTCCTCCTGTGGCCAGCTGTGCCCCCTGCCCAGCTCTGATTATTTTCCTTCACACTAAATAGTTTTGATTCACTGTCAGAACCCTTTATTTTCACAGTTCCTTTGTTTACTGAGATGAAGCAATGCACTCAGAGGCCAGAGTAACACAAATAATTGCAATTTTGGGGAAACTTTATGGAGATGCTTCATATTGAATCTCATTTCAAGAAAAAGCATCAGTGCCAGCTGCCTTCCCCAAAACAGTGACTGAATTGCTTTTACAGTGGTGAAACTTCAGCAGACTACATCTGTTTAATCAATGAGCTTGTTGGGATTTTTTTTTTAATAGAGAAAAAAAGGCTCCTTTTGGCCACGGCTTTACAGTGTAAGGAAGAAGTGGTGCAAATGAACTGCTGAAGCCCCTTGGTGTTCCAAGAGCCCATAAGGATAAATCTTAGGGAAACTTTTGGAGAGCCATGAGCATTATTCTGTACTATCCTGTCCTCTTTTGAAAAGAGAGCATTGCAAAACTTCATGATGTTCTTTGCAGTCAATCTGGAAGCTCGTGGTTGATAGGAGTTAAGGATGTCATGCTGTCTCTGCAGTATCATCTATTTTTCTGGAGGTATTGGGAACATAATCAACTGTCAGAAAAAAACAGAAGCTCAGGAAAGCAAAGAATGTGGTTTTCTTGGCAAGGGCAGTCTCCTAATCTTATGTCCTCTGAATCTGGACTGGAAGGACTAGAAACCAATCCCCTTTCCTGACTAGTTTTTGCAAGACCTGGCTCAGCTCATGTCCTGTCAGCCATGAAATCTTGTCTGGGTGCCTCTTTAAGGCCAGCTGGTCTTTTACCACCTGACTGATTCATTTATGTTGAGCAGCAGCAGCAGCAAACTCCTGGCATCAAATACATTTTTTGCCAGTGTTCCGTAAATGAGGGTAATATACAGAGTAATATACTACTTGCAGAAGTGCCTGGAAACTTATCTCTGTGTTTGTGGAGGCAGATTCAATCTAAATGGTTTCCTGAGCAAGAGCCCTGGGTATCTCAGGGATATGCAGGTATTGAGATAGCGATGCGCTTGTGCCAGAGCTGCCAGTGCTTTGAGGAACAGGTTGCATCCCTTACTTGCTTTAACAACTGAAAACAACCAGTCTTCCACTGCAATACTTACTTGTTACAAAAAGAAAACAGCTCATAATTTATTTCAGGAATGAGGTCAAAACAGTGCAGCCTGGGAGGGAAGCAACTGGTGCAGTGGGTTGGTGATGAGATAAAAAGCTAAAAAGCCTTTCCTTGCTAGGTTAAATCCAGCTTCGGTCAGCAGTGACTGAAATCTTTTATCATTTGACAGCTGTTCCCCATGGCCTTTGTGGTGTTGGCTCTGCTCCCTGACATCTGAGTCAGTCCTTGCATAACCAACCCCCTGCTCGGGCCTGCACAGGGGCTGGGGCAGGTTGGCAGGGAAGCATCCGCCGCCCTTGCGGGGATCACACGTGTCCTGTGAAGAGACCTTCTGCTCTTCAGAAGGGTTCACGTTGAATGTACTTTCTTCCAGGTTTGAAGCCCTGACCCCTGCCTGTTTCCAGCTGTCTCAGCGGGCAGGGTGGTGGGGTGGAGCTTGTAGTAATCATCTGCTCCAAGCTGAAGGGCAGCATTCGAGAGGCTCTGCCAGGGCTGTCGCAGCAGCCTCACCAATTGCTCCATCTGGTCCTGGCTGGTGGAGTCATCCCTTCCCCAGGAGATCTGATCCTGCCCTCAGGTCCCTTCCTCACAGCCTCCTCTGAGGGCCCTCTCCTGTGTGCACAGATTCTCATGGGATTAAAGCCTTAACTAGGAGAGCTTACAAGTCTTCTGTGCATTTCCTTTCCTTGAGCATTGCAGAGTTACAGAAGACAACAGGACAGGCAGTCAGACGTCTGCCCACAGGCTGCCGTCTAATGCAAAGCTTCTTGAGTAATTGATGTGGCTTTCTTACTGATCCTTCTTGGGAGGGAGATACTGGGAGCAGATATTTAAGAACTGTCCATGCTTCTTTTCTCTGGTATGTTAGCAGATCAGAATTGCTCCCCTTTCAGTATATAAACATTCATATTGTAGACTTTCTGTGCATCTCTTGTGCCCAGGATTTTGGATACTGTGTTGTCCTAGTCAGAGAGGCAGCAAACTTCAAGGAAGAGCCTCTGCAAATGTCCCTGCTTGGTGATGCATGGAGTTTTATCCTGATGCAAAGGAAACACCAAACAGTCTGTTCAGCTTTTGTGATTTATATGGCTTCTGGCTTTGCCTGGCTTCTACAGCTTCCAGCATGCCACTCCTCTGGGTTTGCACCAGCTGCCTGTGAGCAGGAATGGCTCAGCCTTCCTGAGTCCAAGGGCTGAAGTGATACTGTAAAATCCCTACCCCACTTTGGAGTATTAACTTGAGAGGGAAATGAGGCTGGGTTGGCGCATCAGTGTGAGCTGCCTGTCCACAGCTGATGCTGATGTGCAGGAATAGGACCAAAGTCTCTGGGGACTTAGGGAGACACCTGCAAAAGATGAGAACAGGGATGATGGAGAGGAGCAGAATGAAAGGGCAGGGGTAGATCTGCTTAAATAGATCACATTTCCCACTGAGCCAGGGGAATCTCTGGCATGGACATGTCCTCTGCTCAACAAGCCAACTCACTCTCAGCATGCCGAGTTCTTTTGGCTCCTATGTTTTCATTTGCTTTATAGCTCTGGGGAGTTGAACCAGCCAGGAATGTGACTGTGTCATGTCTTGGAAGAATGCTGTAATAGTGGCCTGGGATGGGCCATGGGGTGAACCTGGGGTTGGATGACAGGGGAGAGGAAGGATTTCCTGGAGATGCAAACTGCCTGGCCAGCCTTTGGAAAAACGTGTTCTGCCAAAGGGCTCTCGTGCTCTTTGCTGCCAGAGGCTTGCAGCACCACAGGGCTGGGTGTTGAGAGGAGGTATCAGCTGTAACCTGTTGGGCAGCCAAGCAAAGAAAGCCACCCTGTGCATGCTTTTGAGGGCTGGTCTTGCAGGCACTCTGCTGACTTGGCAAGTGGAAGAGATAAGTCTAAATCAGCCAAGTGCACGATGAAATTGCAAGAAAAAAGAAAATGTGTGAGGAATTCCTCTAACTTATTCTCGTAGCATCAGTCTGTACTGGTCCTGAAGTGGAGAGTTAGATATAACATTTTAGCAGGAAGCATGGAGGGGAGAGGAGATGGTTGGTCTGAGGAAGAGGGAGGCAGATCAGGAGTGAAGAAAGCCTGCATGGCTGGGAAGGCACAGGCCAACCTTGTGCCACATAGTTGATGCAGAAATATCAGAAATGTTGTGGTCAATAGAAACACTTGGCAACAGAGATATGAAATCACACCAGGCATTGGTTGATGACATCACTGAAATGTTGTCCCCTCCCATCAGTTTGAATTTCATTCATGGGCAGGTAAGAGGAATGAGGTGATGGAGTTTAACTAGGGAGTATCATCAAACATCTGAAGGGGAGTTTTTGTTCATTCCATGTCACTGATATTGATCCAGGCAGGACTTTGAAGTTCTCTTTCGACTTATGTTAGCAAAGTAGGGATTAGTTTCTGGCTGAACTCCTTAAGTAGGATGGGCCCAAGTGTTCATGGCTCTCTTGGGCAGGTAGCATGCTTGCTAAGCCTGCCTGACTTCACAGCTGTGGCAACGGCAGCATCTAAAACTCCATAGACATATTATCTTGGATAGCCTCTTGGGGTACTTCCTAGCTCCATCCTGAAGTTTTAATGTACAGATGTGATATTGCTGCTCTTCATTGCTGGGTATCGTAATAGTACTTTATGGGTAAGAGTGTGGAGAGTCACAGCAAGAGGACAGGGCTTAAACTGATTTTAATCTTATCCATTTTCTGTGTTGGGAGAAGAAAATAAGATGGTAACTGATTCCTCACGTGTGGGCAATGTGGACTTGCCAGTGGTGGATAAGTACATCCCAGTTCAGGGCATTGATATAGTTGTGGGTGTGGTGCATGGCTGTGCAGTTGTCTTCTCTCCTTTTTCTTCCCTTCTGCACTCAACCAGATCCTAGATGGACAACTCTGTCCCATAGGAGAACTTGGGTTGTAGTTTCCTGTACACTTGCAGGGGTATAAACTAGCAATGCCACTGGACAAAGAGGTTCTTCTTTGCTCCTGGCCCCTTTCCCACTGCTGCCTACCTGTGCCAAGAGGAGTGTTTGTAATGCACTGGAAAACCAGTCCAATTTAGAACCAGCCAGAAGGACGGAGGTCTGAGGTTCTTTGTCATTCACATCACCTTGAGATCTAATTGTGAGAGGTAGAAGGAAGCTGGTGCTGCATGGATCGTTTCAAGGGAAAGGAAGGGGAAGTTTGGTGCTGCCTGGTGTCTAGAGAAAGCAGCCATTTACTGCACTAATGTTCTGCTAAAAGCACCACCCAGTACCAACTAAAGCAATGGAAATTTTACTACCAAGTGTCATTAGGAGCAGGAGCAGCCCCACAGCAATTTATTTTCAATCAAACAAGAGCCACGAAGTCATTAGTTAATTCTTCAGAAAGCTTTGGTAGGTGTGCTAGGGAGCACTGTGTTGTCTCTGCCATACCATATGTGCACAAAAAGATTAATTCCCAGGTTAGCAAGAGAGGAATTATGGTGAGGCACAGGTCTGACTCAGACACAGTGGGAAGAGGCAAATGCCACAGGCTGAAGCAGTGCTTGGACTCTTGCTGAATTTCGAAAAGAGCTAGAATGAGACATTTTCTTTTTTCCTTTTAATAAAAGAAGAAAAGAAGGTTTTAAAAAATTAATATCAGAAGCAAAGAAATGTCAAATTATGCCTTCTTTCTTTAGCTACAGCTTTCCTGAGGATTTGGAGTACTTCGCAAATATTTAATTTCTCGCACTTCAGTGCCCTTGTAAACATTGCAGAAAATAAACAAAATTAAACTGTGCTGTGAGACTGGCAATCCAGCTGTAACTTTAGTGCTGTTACTGGCACCTCTGGAGCTATCCTATTCATTGCAAGAGTAGGAACCTGAGGCTAGCATAAACCGATAAATTAAGTAGAGAACAGGTCCCAGGGCCTGATTCCTGAAGTCTCTGCTCTGATAGCCTTAGATCCTGCTATTCCCAACCTCGGGAAGCATCACAGTGTAAACACAGACTTTAGCTGCATGCACAGTACAGTGCACCTTCCCCTAGCACCAGCCCTGGAGCTGTCATGCCTACCCTGCAAATAGACACCCTACTGGTCTTATGTGCATTAATATTCTGTCTCTCGGTTACACAGCGAGTGGATGTACTATGCAGATGAAATCACCCGCAGGGATTTCAGTGGGGTTCTGCAGACTCTTCTTTAGACTGTTCTTTTTGTTAACTTGCACCTCTAATGACATATTTGTAAAATGTTTGGAGCCTTTTTTTCAGTTTCCACAGGGTGTTCCTCTGCTTTAGTGTCTTACAGAAATAAGGGACATGGTTAAGGCACTGTTTATTGCAAGCAAATCTTTGCCTCAATTACCTAATTTTTAAAAATTTACATTGGATGAAAATATCATAAATCATAGGTGAAGCAACAACCCACCCTGTTCTGGAACCCCTCAAGCAGCTGCTTTTGAAAAGTTGACATTTAGTGTGGTAATTAACTATGAAATCCCTAAATGTGAAACTAAACATCAGAGAAAGTAGATAATTACCTTCAAACTTGTCTTTATATACTGCACATGCTCCATTCCTCCTCCTACCTTTCCCCCCTAATTTTTCTCCTCTTTTCCTTTACCTGTTAAAATGCAAACCCTTCAGTCCGGGGCCTCTGTTTCCCTGTCTGTGAAGCACTTTGCACACAGAGTGCAGAAGCAGAACATGAGCAGTGATGATGGTGGCTGTGCTTTGGGAGCTTTGCTGGGCAAAGCCAGCGAGAGAGACAGAAAGCAATTCTAGCATCCTCTGGCAGAGGGCAGGGTGATGGAGGGACAGACAGTGCTGGCCACCAAAGTGTCTCCAAAGACTGGCAACTTGCAGCTTTCTGTAATGGCAGGGGAGCATTTAGCTCAGCTTGGCTCAAAACAGAAGAAAGGCTGGATAGGACAGCAGAGGTTAATGTGGAAAGTGCTGTTAAATGCCCGCCTGAGCAGCCAGCCTCTTTGCTATAATAGAAAACAAAAGTTATTTCATTAAGGGCTCTGAACACAAAGTACTCAGTGAAAGTTTAAATGCCAGGTGGTGTATTAAGTAAATAAAGGCGTCCTGCTGTAGGCATTGTTTCTCCCAGCGGCCGGCTATAACCAGCAGCGGTACCAGCGAGCATGTGAATCCCTGCCATGTGATGCGGGGCTGTGCCCGGCCGAGGCGCTGACACGGCGCTGGGAAGGCAGAGAGGACTTTTCTTTGGGCAGCTCCCAGCGCATTGATAAGGGCCAGCAGCGGCACGTGGCTCGTTTGCCTGCATTGGCTTTCGCTCATTACTCATCTGGTTTGGATCAGAAACGCGGGGTTTGCACAGATGTCGTGTGTCTCTCCAGCGCAGTTTGAATGAAGAGGGGTGATTAATTTTCATTTTAGTGACTTTTTAGATGGGTATCACAGCACTGCACAGCCAGCTTTTGTTCTAGCCCAGCGGTCGTCCCCAGGCAGCGGCTGCAGGATGTCACATCCCATTACCGGCAGTCCCTGTGTGCAGCAGGAGCCCTTCGGGAGGTGGCCCTGCTAAACTCCTCCTGCTCTGCTGTCGGTGGCAGGACAGGGGAGTTGCCTGGTGAAAGTGAAAAGCTGATATTTGCGAACTTCTCGACCCCGTGCTCTGTGGGTGATGGATGTGCAGGAGGGTGAAGCACTCTGCTCATGTGTGTTTCTCGTAGAGGTTCGTGCCCAAACCTCCTTCTCCTGCTTCTCCTGGTTCCACAGGATGTTCCCCCATCAGGCTGCTACCTGCTGAGGATCACTGTTAATACTTTTCTCCTCTCACTGGCACTTGTGCTGGCAAGGTACACTTTTTCTGTGTTTCTGACCCTGTCTTGGCCACAGCCATCTGGTGTCTGATGAAGCCTTGGTGCTGAGTCTCTCAGTATAATTACCAGGCCGAGTTAATTGTTCGTGCCAGCCCAGGCACTTATTCAGTCACTACCTCAACCATTACCAGGACTTCTTCATTCATCACCTGTCAGGCTGTCGAACAGCAATGGAATGTGCATTTGGCTGTCTCAAAAAAAAGCCGTTCTTTGCCATCAAGCTTGTGAGTGATCCCCCTTTCTTTGCTCTGAATTATTTGGCTGTGGTATTTTCTCCTGTATTTGCAAGACAAAGGAGAAGCATTGGCAGAAAATTAGTAGTTAGAAGCCAGGCTGGAACCTTGCTGCCAATGAGAACTAGAAAAAGCCCATTGGGAGGGATGGTCTCCACCAGGATTTCTGGTCTCTGCTTGCTGTGTTTAGATATCATGTGTTTATTGCTTTATGAGCTGATAAAATGTGTCAGGTCTCTCCAGATTTGGCAAATACATTTAACAAATGTAAGATAACCAATGTGTGGTTTTGGGCAAGGTGGAAGATCCTCTGTCTAATCATCATTGCAGGAGGGATCTGCAGTAAACCCCTTAAAGGATACAGCGTCATCTTTTAAAGGATACAGGCAAGAGTTCCTTTATGGGCCTTTCCTCATAAAGTGGCCTTGAGATCTTCAGAAAGCAGAACAATTCTCAAAACTTTGCTCATTAAACTCCTCTGCTCCTGATTTTCTCAGTTTTACAAGGAGAAGGGGTTCCATTGCAGATTCCATAGATACAAGTGTGGTTTTGGCACATAAATAGACCACAAGTGGAATAGAGCAGGCTGAATTCTGGTAACCAGTGGGGTTTTGTCTTTGGTTTTTCAAAGTGAAATAGCATCTGAGGTAAAAGCTGGAGTTTTCAGGGTCAGGTATTTCTGTGGCTGAGACCACTTAAGAAGTGGTTTCCTTTACTATGTTTGAACTACTATAAATAAATTAGATTTTTTAGGTTTTTTTCTTTTAAGTGGCAGAAATCTACGTTTTCACGTGAAATTTTGAGACAGCATATGATATTTTAATTTTTTAAAAGATGCGTTTTTCTCTTTCTCTGATTAATGAAAAAATCAGAAATGTGTTTTTGGAAATACGTAAGCTTCCCATTGAGTGGTGTAACCACTACATGGAAAGCCATGGGCTTGTTTCAGTAAGACTGAAATAAATGCATTTGCTAATGCAGCTGGGATAGATGCTGCTCAGCTGGAAGCAGGGCATTATATGGGTGATATCTGTCAATCACAGATAAATGCTATAGGGTTCAAGTGTAGGAGCTGTAGTTCTTTCTTGGTGGGAGGCACCTGAATTGGTGTGTGACAGTGTTAGATAAAACAGGAAATTTCCTGGGCAGTTTCCATGCTATTTTTTGGTACAATAACTCTTCAGATTTACTCTTCAGGCTTAATTTATTATTTTTTAAACTAATGGGTATTTTACAACATTTAGTGCCAATGTCACTAGTACTGTTCGGATGGAAAGAGGCAGTAGCCATTTACCTGCTGACGGATTTAGAGCTCTACTGCCATTAAGTGGCATTAAACCTCATTTCACATAATTTGCATTGATTTGCTTATGTGTCAGAGTTAACATAGTATTGTGTCTGAAGAGTGAATCAGCTTAATGAACCAGGGCTCAACTCAGATTCACTTGTGCTGCAGGGTACTTTAAATTCAGCAGCCACAGCCTGCTGCCTTCTCTGTTTTATTGCCAGCTGGGAATGCAAATGAAAGGACAGTGTTGTCCTGGGAAGGAGTCAAGACAAAAAGTGTCACACAGAGACACTGCAAATGAAAATTCCTTTTGGTTTTTTGTTTTGGGTTTGGTTTGTTTTTATTTTTTTTCTGAGAAGTTTCATTCTAAATGGTAAATGAATATATCCCTTTATATAAACTTGGAAAAACTGTTTTAGCAACAGCTTTATGTATTAGCAGTGTTATTATTTGCTTGATCATGTATAGAATGGGAGAATATTGAAGTATGATTCCTAGGGAAAGTGCAAAAAGTGATTTCATTTTCATGGCCAGTAACCCTCACCAGTTTCAGCAATTTCATCTTAAGCACACAAATGCAAAAGTAAAAGTTTGAGAGCAGGCTGCTGGCTCCATCCTTCGGGCCCTCAGCAGGGAGTGTGACTCTGTTACTGTCCCCCTGAAGCCAAACCTCTGTAGAGGAGTGTTAGCACATCCCTGAAATCCCTACCAGCATCCTTTGGGGGCAGGTTCATGGGGGCAGCAGCTGTTTTTCTTTCTGGAAAAGGGTGGATAAAAAGGGAGTTTTTGGCAGGAATCACTGGGCTGTGGGCATCCTTCCTCCCAGAAACCACCAGATGCATCCTGCCAGGTCAGGCATGAAATGCAGGTGACAGAACTCATTGTGGGTGTCACCCTGGGAATGTAGGAAATGTAGGAGGGCATCCACCCTTCTTCCCTTGGGAGTACCCGGATAACAAAGCAGCGCTTCATTCTTTCCTGTTGTGGATCTGTGGAGGGCTGGTTTCGATCAGAATGCCCAAGTACGTTGGTGAAAAACTTAATCTGTGCAAAATAAGGGCTTTATTTAAAAGAAATTGTTGTAAATACCCGGAGAAACAAGTGAAGGGAGCAACACTGATTTTGTATGTCTGTGCCCAACCCGACACCAGCCAGTGCTGGGTGTGACTTGAGCCCCAGGTGTGGGCACTGACATTCCAGCAGCACTTCCTCGGGACTTTTGCATCCAACCCATGATGTGTTGCTTGATCCCAGCAGAAGTTGCTCAAAGAGAGGCACAGAACTGAGTATTGGGCCATCCCTGTGTGCTGTCACTGTCACAGGGGGAAGGCAGATGGAGGCAGCCCCATTCTGTGCAAAGTCTAGGCTATCTAGTTCTGTGAGGATCTCACATAAACATTCCATGTAAAGTTGTAATATGAAAGTTGTTTTGCACCATGTATTCATGCGAATCTCATGAATATTCTTATTCAAATGCATATTCAGTTATGCAAATGTTAGTACTTATGATTCATCAATATGAAGACTACAAAGTTATCCTCTTTATTTGCTCTTGTTTTGTCCAAAGAAAGGTGATGTGAGAATGAGTCAGAAAAAAGAAAAAATTTTAGATTGTTTCAAAGCTGGATAGGGTTAATCAATAGGAAATATAGAATCATTGAATCAGTCAATGTTTTGGGTTGGAAGAGACCTTAAAGATCCTCCAGTTATAGCCCCAAAGGACAACCTTAAAGATCATCCTGTTCCAACCCCTTTTGTTAGCCAGAGACACAGCTACCCATCTGCTAGACCTTTTTCTCTCTTTTGAATTTTTTTCTAAAATTCTTTTGTGCTATGAAGAAAAGAAACAGCTATTTAGTTTCATAACATGAAAACACCACATTTTCTTCATATTGTTACCAGAACTAGTAGAGTCTGTAGGCAATGTCAAAGTTTGTTTCTTCCCCAAACTCCTACGTACATACTGAATTGTTTCAACTTCATTGTAGAAGAATCTAGAATTGTTGTCTGATTTTCACTGCTTAATTAAGTACATTCTCCCAAATAAACTGATTTTAGCCATGGGATAGAGTTGTATCTTGTCTCTTCACTGGATTCCTTCTGCTGTAGTAGAATGGGCACCTATTGCATGTACATATAATAATATATTTACACCAATGCTGATGTTCCGTTGGCAGTCCAATGGGACTAAAGTTAATACAAAGTCCTGTTGCTCCAGAACTGATTTTGGTCTGGAGAGATATTATAAATTTTCATTCTTTGATGTGGAAGGCTTTCACAAAAAACTTCAAAGGGTTTAGGGTGTTATGCTGAATCACAGCAGCCAAAAGTATTTTGTTTTAATAATCATAAAATATTTAACATTTCCTATGTGATTATGACTTCAATCTATGCTATTTACATGTACAAATGTAAATAACTTAGATACCACAATAATGCTATGAGGTAGGCTTCTAAAAGGTTGAAAAGCTTAATTACATTGATTTTATCAAGTACCCTGCAAAATAATTATATTTTTCCCTCCAACTTTGTGCAGAAACTGAGTCACAGACAGATTGAATCTCAGATGCATTAGAGTGTGCCTCACAGCGAGTACTTTATATATGAAGTGCCTGGTTGAAACAAACAGTTCTAAGGCTCAGTGTTCTGGAGTCACAGATACCCTTCATCCAGAAAAACCGATGCCAAGTATCCAAGGCTGGCATCCAAAAGGAGATTCACCACCAGCGAATGTTCTTATAAGATGGAAACCACACTGTCTGTCCTGCCTGGGCTGTTACATGTGATGAGGTGACAATAGTTTTCACAGGATGTAAGAGATGCCACTTCCATGGTCCCCTTTGATCCCCACATCCCTGTGTCCTACAGATGTCCTTTGTAGCCCAGCCTTGCTCGGCTGCTGAGTGTGTGGTTTCTGTATGTGTGGTAAAAGTTTTTCTGGCAGAGCCTCTCAGCACTGGAAATGGTTCTTGTGGACTTGCTGAATACATTAGCACACAATGAACACATCCCAGCAGCAGGACTTTAAGATCTAATGGTGTTTTTGTACCTTTTAGTGGTTTTCCATTTGCATCGATTACAGCTACCTCAATTTGTGCAGGGAACATTGTACACCCATAAAAACACAGAGGGTTATCTTCCCCACGAACTGCTTATTTAAATTTGTCTGTAAGCAAAAACTGAAGAAGCAAGTTAGGTGTCCTTTCAGTCCTTTGGGAAGTGGAACACACTCTCCAGCCCCCTTGAAATTAGAAAGGGTTGAAGACATTCAAAATGCCAGGGTGGTTACTCTTGCCTGGCACATCACATCAGCCAACATCTGTACCTGCCTTCAACCCCAGTCTCCTCTGGGCCTGTGGCTCCTTGACTGGCAGAGCTTCAGGGCTCCTTAGGAACTGAAATGAAAGTCCAGCTGCAATTTTGGAACAGGACCAAAGATAGGGACTGAGCAGGGGGTCATTTTTGATTCCAGCAAAGCTAAAATTTCTCAGTGAGAATTAGGATTTTCTTTGAAAGATATAAATACATTACTCTATACCACTAAACCCACTATTAATAAAGCACATTAGAGCCTAATTATTTTGCAGGTTTCATGTTGAGTGACTCTATTATTAAAAAGTTAAATCTCTTATTATGTAAAAGCCATCAAGAAAGGTTGTTTTCAAAGAAGAATAATAGCTAAAGAACAGTTACCCATATTACATTTTAGTTCCTTTAAACAGAGAATATGCTAATAGTATCTCTTCCCCAGATATGTCAAGACTAATAATTTCTTCAAGTAATAGATCCCTCTTCGAGTTGTTGGATGTCCAGTGTTCCAAGTCTGCCATCTTAGGAAAAAGCCTGTGGTGCAATAATCTGTGGTGGAGCCCTGAAAGCTCACACCAAGGAGACAGACTTACCGCGAAGATGCATCACTGTGTCCTCAAACCCTGCTTTGAGTGGTTTGGGATTTTATACTCATTAAATGCTGTCTTGTCCGCTCCCTTTTGCTGGGCATGAGTCCCCTTTGGACTAACAGATCATCTACACAAATCTATGGAAGCACAAGAAATTAACCAAATTCAGAGGTCTTACAGCTCACTTAAAAATACATATTGCAGTTCAGCCTCATAGTTTTTATGCATCTAAATCTGTCCTGATTTATACTGGCACCAGAGAACCACCCTTGGTTTGCTGATGTACATGAGAAACACAGATGTTGGAACCTGAATGTTCTGATTGGTGGTGGATGTCTGCTGGTTCTTAACTGGGTAATAAACACAGTTTAAATCTGTTTGTTCACAATTCTGAGCTGCCCTAGGAACATAAGCAAAAATACAGCTGGGGTAGATACACATGTCAAATAAAAACAGGGTGCTTACAAGAGAAATTACTGGCTGCTGACACTGATTTTTGGCAAAAGATAAGATCAGTCTTTCTCCTCAAAGGCTGCTGAAAACAGTTCTAGTTTGTACAAAGGCTGTATAAGAGCTTTACAGAAAGCAGACTGAGGCTCAGGAGAAATATGACCTGTTCCTTTTTGTCTCTGCTCCTAATTGTATTCTAACTTCTGGCTGAGACTATTAAAATAATGAAAAAGAAGAAAAAGCAACCATTAAAGCTTTTGAGCCATGTGCCATGAGATAAAGGTAATCCTGAGACTCACAGGATGAGTTTCTGGACAACATGACAACAATAAAGTAATACCCATGCTGAGTGTCATTTTAGAAATAAGCAATCAGACAGGAGGTTAATACAACACAAACCTCCAGCACTCCCATCCTGCCACTGTGCCTCCCTGTAGCGGATCAGACAGCTCAACCAGTTTGAAAGAGTTTCAGTGGCAAGGCAGAGATTCCCTTTTATAAACAAGGAGGTGAGATCCCTGCTTTTATTTTGGGGAAATGTGGTGAAAAAGTACAGGACTTCTGTAAAGCTGAGATCTCCGTCTGCTTTTCACCTGAACTGATCTTTGGTCATTATTGTTGTTCACAGCCTCTGGCCTCTCCTCTTCTCCATCTACCCCAACACAAGTGACCAAGCAGCCCACGTTTCCTCTTGAATCCTATAAGCATGAGCCTGAGAGACTAGAGACACGGATTCACTGTTCCTCGCCTCCGGACACAGGGCAGAGGTTTTCTCTGCCTTCATCTCAAAGCGCAGCCAAGCCTCCCATCATGACACCAGCTCCCTGTGCTACCTCAAAACCAGTAAGTAAAGCTTGTGTGTGGTTTTCCACTGGGAAGTGTACAGGATTGTGTGTGGACTGTGTCTTGTGTTACAACTGATGGGCTGCAGTGTGTGCCCATGCCGTGGGATAGAACGAGAAAAAGGCCTTTTACTTCAGAATTTGGCTGAGAGGGCACTGGGAATCCAACGGTGGTGGCTCCCTTCTGATTTACCCACATAGTAACTAATCTTTGCACTGCTTTCAAAGTGAGTTTTGCAATGGCTTCAGATCTTAGCATACACTGCTGAGATGTCACCCCAGAGATGGATGAAATTTTATTTAGGATTGTCTTTTATCTCCCTTTAGAAGAGCTGATGAGAGAGTTAGCAGCCAAAGAGAGCATATAAAAAAGAAATTCACAATCTGAGCTGCAGGGGTTCCAAGTTCCTGCTGCCTCTGGAGTCTGAGATGACTTTGACAGCTGGTGACTAATAGCACAAGTTACTATCACACCTCCTGCCCCAGCTCAGAGAGTAGAAAGAGAAGGGCAGCTCTACCAGGGCATTTATCCAGCCTCCCACATAGCAAAGGTGTCCTCATAAGAGTGGTTTTTTCAGTTCCTGGTAATGCATGAACTCAGCAGTTCCTGGGAACACCTCTGATATTCTCCAGTACTGCATGGCTCTGTGCCTCCTCCTCTCTCCCTTGGCCAGCCTGAGCCTCAGAGGCATCACTCTCCTTTTCTTTCTCCTCTGCCTTTTTGTCCCTTTTTCCCTTTGTGTTAATTCCTTCAGTTAATTTACTGTACCTTTCCATTCGTCTGACTCATGGAACCAGCAGACCACGATCTGTTACCAGAGTAAACTACCCTGCCTCTGCCTTGCCCAGCTTTTCTTTTTTTTTCCCTCTGAAATATTAAATCTTCATTTTCTGTATCTAGAAATCTAGAGCTGTAAGGGGCATACAGGTTCATGAGGTCAGTTGCTACGAGTTCTGTTTCGTTCCAGTTCTCAGTAATTTATTTGAAAGCAGGAAGTTTCCTCCCACTCACCCATGGAAAAGCTGTTCCAGGATCTGAACACAGTAACACAGCAATCCCAAAGCCTTTTGCTTTTGTGTGAGGTACCTCCAGTAGCAGCTGTTTTGATGCTGAAAGCATTTGGGCTTGGATCAGGTCGTTCACACACATCCCATAAAACACCTGCCCTGTTTTGGGGGCCCCTTCTGTGAAAGTTAAGTCTGATTTTCAATCTATTTTTTTTCATGGACAGGTTATAACTATTTGCTCTTATAATTAATGGCCTTTTTCATTTATTGTTTGCTACATCCTGTTGTACCAGTAGCCAACCCTCGTTTTTTTAGATCAAGCAAGCCAAACTCTTGCTAGCAATTACAGACTTTCTGCTCTTCTGCTATGCAAAAGTAAATCATTAAAGTATTAAATAAAATAAGTCCTACATTTGTAGTTAGGGAACTCCAGCAGAAACTTTTCTCCAGCCAGCTCACTGCCTTTCCATGTCAGTATATTCTTGGGATAAATTATCAGACCCAAAGATTTGTAGGATAGAAAAATGTTTTGGGTAGGTTTTAGTCAATCAGTCATATTATTTGCATATGAATGTGTTTATCTGTGTTATGCAGCTACAGAACAGTCTGTTGTACCTGTTAGAATAGAAGTGAGGAAACAGCATAATCTTAGCACATTCCACTGACTGAAAGACTGAAAAGTTTGTTTTGGTTTTGATTATTTGCTGATTCAGACAACATGAAGTTGAGTACAAGATGCCAGAATAAAGAAACAGAATTCTCAGCAGGTTTTTATGAACAGTTGTGGTTGTATATAAGTACAAGAGAGAGTATGGGGGGTAACTCAGAATGCTGGACTCAATTCTCTCCTGTTCACAAGATACAGAAATACATGGGATGTGTAGCACCTGATTGTCTGGTACCCTCTGTACTCATATGTATCTGAGAGCAGTGAGTGTGCAGGGCTGCCAGTGAATCATTAGGGTTTGGGTTTACTTGGCAATAAATGTCAGCAGCCACACATCAGCCAAGAGCAAAGCTCTGGATGTTTAATTTTCAACAGAGACTGGAGAGAGAGATTAGATTTGCCATTCTCTTCTAGAAGGAGGCACTGTTAGAGAGAAAAGCTGAGCTCCTGCAGAAGGGCATGAATCTGAAGCTGATGAGTGTTCCCTCAGGACTGTTGTGTCTTTTGATCCCTGCACGTTGTTGACCCAACATTCCTTTGCGAATACAATAGCAGTAGACAAACATTCTTGACTTGAGTACTATATTTCAAACATTTCATTTATTCTGAGCTGTGTGTTAATTAATACATCATTTCACAATCACATGCCATAAACAAATCTGTAAGAGGCAAACTCAGTTTCTTCTTTACTTACATCACTATTTGGTGGCAGAACAATTTCAGTTATTTTAAAAACACATTATGAATCATATGATAAATGATTTCATAGTGGCCATGCTGTTAGGTGATCAGTTTAATGATATGGAAGCTTCTATGTTGACATCTGAAATGAGAAGTTGACTCTTATCTACAGGGCTCTGTCAACTTAAATCTCATTTACTTATTACATTGCTTAACTGGTAATTATAATGTGTGAGACCCCAGAACTATTATAAATGATTCCTGATTGCTGTATATATTGCAGTAGGAAAGAAGAACCCTTGGACCGAGACCTGGAAATGTTATTTAAAAAAAAAAACACAAACAAACCAGAAGAACAGATAACTGTAGGAAGATGCAGTATCAGGACTTGGAATTAATCTTAGCCCATTTTTATAATTGATGGCATTTGAAGCTGGTTCTGAAATTGTTTTTTACCTGTCTGAGACTCAGGTGCAGAATGGTTAAATCTGTTCAGTAAGAGAGAAGACATGGAGGGAAAAATAAAAATACTTATTTCCTAGCAGATGTAATCAAAACCTTTTGCATTTTAGTAGCACTTCCAACAGTGGGTATTTTGATGTGATTTTTAAGCCTTCAATTCTGGGGAGGGGAATAAATAATGGGAGACAGTTCCTCAGAGAGGGAGATCCTCCTTCAGTGAGTATCATCTCAACACAGTACACAAAGCTAAGCAATTAACCTCATGCTAAATGGGTGTCCGTGGTAATCACCAAGGTCTGGATTTAACCCACCTAACTTTAGAAACCTATCTGAGCTGCTTAAGCTGGTAGTACAGTAGCTCCAGTTGTCTCTGTATCCCCCAGAGAGGCATCTGCAGGGGATGCATCAGATCCCCAGGGGCCTGAGGAGCCTCCGGTGCCGACTGGGAAGGGATTCACTCCGGGTGCTGCATTTCTGATCCAGGCACTCCTTAGATGCCCAAAGCTTGAAGTGCTGGGGCTGCTATACACCCCTGCAGCAGCTCTGCGAGGCTCTCCTCTGCCTGTGTAGGTGTTCCTAGTGGCTGAGTTAGAAGGTTATAATGAGAAATTCAGCTGATAAGAGATCAAAGCTGTACCTAAAGATTACTGTGCGCTGCGTTAAACGGCAAGGGAGCAATTTGGTTTTTCATAATGCAGTTCATGACTCTGTACTTTGGCCTTGTGTTGTTTGGATGGTGTAACCTTCAGGCAGTAAGTGGTAAATGATAACTCTTCTCTAGTGTGACATTACGAACCACGAAAGGAATGCAGAGAGGTTGCAAATTGAGCAGCGAACGTGTTTGCCCCGTTTCCGCCTTGTCCGTATTTCGAAGTGGAATGTGGTACATTGGGCATTATGTGGTTGTATCCTTTTCTTTCATCCTTTCCTCTTCCCCTGATGCATAAAACACTGTGAAAATAGCACTATTCCCTGCAAACACAAGCATTTCTGTGGTACCTCATTTCCTGGCCCTTACAGGTTTCTCCTTTCCCAACGTGAGAGGAGCCCAGGCCAGAAGGTGCTGGCTCCAGACTGGAAAGCTGCCTTTGAGGTCTTTTTTGGTGGAAAACAAGGCTGGGCCTTCCTCTGCTCACAAGAAGTGACAAAGGCAGAACATGCCTACAAATGGTTCTTTCCATATGATTGTGCAGTGAGCCACTGTCCTCCAAATAACTTCCAAGCCAAGTAATTTCCCAGAACGTTCTTAACAAGAGGCAAAGTCATTCAGAAGCTAGTCAGAGACTTAGCTTGTGTGAAAGAGTCCTCTTAAAACTGCAGACAGAGCCCACAGAAAGGAGTCTGGTCTGTATTCATTTTGCACAGTCCTTACTGCTCTAGCATATGGGAGAGGAGAGACGTAATGTACAGCTGGGACTCTCTTCCAGTCCTGGATAAAAGGGAGAAACCAGATTGTTCCTGCAGCTACTCGCTTGTTAAACAGTAGCACTTCCCTGCAAAGCTATTCATGCTGTTTCTTAGCCAAAATGTAGTAAACTCCAAAACAGGGCTGTTAACTTGTTCAGCGTGAGAGGCTGTTACATCACACCCTGTGCTGGCAAGGAGCCTGGGAACCAGGATGTGTGCAGCAGGTCCTTTGGTTTGGCTCTCTCCAAAAAGCCACCTATCACAGCTCCATAATCTGCTGGGTGAGTAAAGAGATTGAAATCTGATGAAGAGAACAGAAAAATGTTCTTTGATTCTGAGGTTGTCTTAAAAGAAAAAAAAAAAGTACAGGCTGGGAATAAAGGAATCCAGTTTTCCAATGTACCAAAACTCCTTATTTCAGCATTTGTGTGGTTTAAGGCAGTGTGTGAGAGTGCCAAGACATTACTGTGACTCAGCTGTGATTCACACCACAGTAAACTGATCACCAAAATTAGAGCCCAAAAGGTTCTCATTTACCAGTGACAAAGCTCTGGCAGTGCTGGTGTGTCCAGGCTCCTTTTAAATGCCTTAATAGCAGCACTCCTGGGAGGTGATTGTGTTCCCTAATAGATCCCAGGGGCTGTAACAAGCTATCCTTGTTTAATCCTTTCTCCCTGTGGGAACTGTTTCTATCCATGTGAAAATGTGTTTAATTTTAAAATATTTCTCCAACAGTGGGCACATAACTAATTAGTTGCAAACCTAGTAAAGGAATCACTAGTGATGAACTCTGCAACAATTACGAAAATACTGCTGGGAAAATGTTTGGAGCCCACCTGATTTGATTTCAGTCTCCTTTGACAGATGGTGGTTCCACTGAATCGAATATAAGTTCATAGGAGAATTATTTAATATGATTGGAAAGTCCACAGTGAGATTTCGTGCGACATAAGGAATAAATGAACCAGCTCATTTGAACTTGAACTTTGCAAAAATAGAAAGCTTCAGCTATATCACACTACTTTTTAATTATAGCTCCAATTTTATTAATGTTCTGTTTCCCCACTTCACTTTCTCCCTATTAGTTGTATCTTTTGTGTCCCATTTGATGTTTTTCTCCCATTTTAGTATTTAGAATATGCAAAAAGCATCTTGCTGTCCCTTTTATACTGATTAATTTGTTGGGTTTTTTTTTTAAAGCTACTTACTTGTTTTAAAAGAAAAAATGTTCAACCACAATCTCCTGAAACACTGGTGTCCTCATATTATTTGTATTCTGGTTGCAGTGTTCAGATTTGTGCAATCAATCCTACAATGCAGAGAAATTTTATTGAAAGAAGAGGATTTTTTTCTGCCCTAAGGAAATGTGTGTCTGTATCAACTTGTGGCTTTTTCTGCAGCTACAGAAATAATTTAATCAACTATCTATGGGTTCACTCAGTGGAGAATTTATTTTAATGACATGAAGTCCTACAATTCCTGTTCCTCCTAGTCCTAGATCAAAAGGAGGAAGGCGAGGTGGAAAGGATGAACAGCCAGAATGCTGAGTCCAATCAATTCCCAGCTGCTTTGACAGCTCTCATAAGGCTATAAGTAGCTAAGGCAATTAAAACTAGAGCATCTCTGGGGCTTTTTTAAGATACTCATTGGTACCAAAAAATCATGACCCCAGCACCCTGAAGACAGAGTTAATAGCTTAAACCTAAATTACTTTTATCACCCTAAATCCTGCACTATGCATGGTATAAAAAGGCTAAACCTAAGGATCTGGCCTCATGTGTCTATATAAATAGATATCTTTTGGTTAAGTACCATGATGTAAGAGGGTGGTGGAGGGACAGCCTCGTGTTACCCATTGAACTGATTTCTCATGACACTTTTTTTTTCTGAATTTTTGACTTGTTAATTTAATAAGCACCCTGTTATTCTGCTTAGAAGATCAGAACTTCTGGTAAAAGTAACCTCCCTCAGTGATTAGAAGCCGTATGCCTACTCTGTGATTTAATATAAAGCTGCAGTTTCATGCAGGGTCACTGGCAGTTTCTTACCAGCTGTATCTGGGCAATTTTGGAACATAGAAATTATTTACCATGAGGGTTGTTAATTCACAAAGCGGTAGGGATTATAGACCAAAGTTTTTCCATGAGAATGGAGGAGAGATACACAGCTTTGAACTGGTTTGGTTGCACCTTTCCTGCTTCTGGATCAGATTAAAGGGAAAGTAACCCAAGAATAAGGAAAAAATGCTTATGGAAGGGAACTCTTAGAATTCCTAGCCATCTTCATCTCTTTTAACTCAGTTTTGCCTGTATTTTATTTTTAGATGCACAGTCTCTAATGGCCAACAGAACTTTAAAGAATGTAAATAATCTGGTTGATACCAAAAGGAAATTTTCTGTGTAAAGCAGTCATATTCCTTTCTCATTTCCTCACAACATTCCCCAATCCTTTCCTCTGACTGGATGAAATAAACTGGTGAATTTGGGAGAAATAAAGCGAGAATCCCAAAAAGGGCTCACTCCTGTTTGCCTTCTTTCTCCCAGCTTTCACATTTGATAGTGCCACTACCTGGTTCTGCAAGAGGAGAGCAATACAGCTCTTTTAAAAATGCAGCTGGTTTGTTTTTTGTTTTTTTTTTTTCTTTTAAGATTACAATCAAGCAGGTTTGGCCATTTGAAAGTCAGCTGCATGGGCTGCTGACTCAGAGGAGGACTAGATACCATCTTGGCAGCAGCTTGGAAAAATGTTTCCATTGTGCTGGTGAAATGAATGCAAAATATTTATTCTTTGAGCTTGTTCACAACAGCCGCTCAGTTCTCAGCTGGAACTGAGGGTGGGGCCATGTGGAAGACATTTGTAGGAAGACAATAATGATTTGTACAGGGCCCAAGGTGCGCATAATCTTATTTTATGATTAACAAAGGACAAGGCTCCTACCATATGGGGCTTATAAGTTGAAGCGTAAACCAGTGAAGTAATCAACAGGGAATAAAAGAGAAAAAGTAGTGCAGGCAGAAGGTCAGCAAAACAAAGGGAGGGAGCAGAAGTCAAGAGAGGAGGGATTATTTTAGTCTTTTTTTCATGTTCAGGGTTACAGTAAACTGCCAGCTCTAAGGTTAGTACCTTAGATTTTTAAAATTTTGATCTATCATACTTTTTCACTTGAAGCTGCACAAGCCAGGGCATTTGTGGTATGTAGAGAATCTTCTTCCTTGTACCTCTGAACAGAAAGTTACTAATTGCTATTTTGTGGTATATGAGCACATATGATTCAAGCAGAAAAATAAACATGCTTTTTGCCCTGGGGACCTTGTTGTCCAAGAGCCTGATCTAGCAAAACAGGCCAGGCAAATTCTAAAACCATAAGAAAGCATTGGCTTAAGCAGGGCTGTTCCTAAACACCACTTCCAGTGCATACTTGCAGAAGAGATTTTAAGTGTAGCCATAACAGAGCTAGCAATGACAGAAGGCACTGAGGAAAGGTAACCTGAAGGTTACAGCACTGGGTTGGGGTTGCTATGTATTTATGTTGCTGAATCTCAGGTGCTGTTTTGTTCTGGCTGATGTCAATGTGGTGATGGCCATGATCCAGGAAAACGCTTAAATGTGTGGTTGGATTTAAGCACACTCTGTTGGAGTCAAGAGTGCTGGAGCACTTAGAGCTATGTGTGTGTCAAGTCACTTTGCTGGGGTCTATTAAAACATTTAAAAATTACAGCAGCAGGTACTGAAGATGAAAAAGGAAGCTGAAGGACAGAGGATGGAAAAAAGAGTTGAGAAAAATATTAAAGGTTCAGAAAAGACAGGAGAGGAGAGGAGAG